>JBCAUG010290418.1:0-17758 GCA_038406175.1 Haplosyllis leylae | reverse complement strand
TCAGGTGACTGCAGTGTGGCCTGCTTTCAATCGCAATTGTTCCTTGTTACAAGTGAAACTGTTTCACTGATATTTTGTTTCTTTTCATAAAGGTTCCTTTGAGGTTTACTGACTTTTTTACAGACTGTGGTTTATACACTAATGCAGAGCTCCATTTGCACAGAATCCAAAACTGAACCAGGCTTCCACCACGGTCACATGCTGTTTCTTTTGTTTTTGCAGTGGATTCTTTTTCACTACTACATGGCAATTTTCTATTCATCATTACAAGTGATTATTTTTCTGAATTAAATGGAGAAATATCAGTGAATTCCTATTGTCTCAATATTAACTTTCTCCAATGGAGAAATATCAGTCGATTCCTATTATCTCAATGTAAATTTTTTCCCATGGAGAAATATTGGTGGATTCAAATTGACACAATGTTAACCTTCTCCATTGGAGAAAAACAATCTGATTCCCATTGACTCAATGCTAATTCTCTCCAATAGAGAAATTTGTCAGAAAAATTTATGAAAATTGCAAGGTTCAAACACTATTCCTGGTAAAGATAGCAATGCTATCCACAAGAGTTTTTAACATGACAAAGCTGACACTATTATCTAAATATTTGTCAGTACAGATCCCCTTCCAATTACTTTCAAAAGGCCATAAAATGACACATTTTAAATTTTGAAAAACTTGTGAAAATTTTACCTCATGACGAGCCTCATTTTGAAGTTTCTCTCAACCAATAGGAATGCTCCATTCAGATTACATGACAATAACAATGTAACTTTGAAGAAGATGGTCATATAGGCATGTGGTAAAAAATCCAATATTTGTAACCAAATTTCAAGCACTTAGACATATCATACATCCATAAAATTGGTATCTGTGTGACTGTCATTACCTGCTACAAAATATGCCATACAGTTTCAAGCAGTTTTCAATAGTAATCCACACCAAAAAAAATATTCCAAGTAAGGGAACGAAGCCATTAGATCTAGATCAAAGTTGCATGTGTTCACTATGAAATCTGAGCAAGAATGACAGTTTACCCACCAAAAAGGCATGTGAAAGGACTGTACTGAGTAGAATGCCCAGGAATCTAAGTCAACCATGACCATGAGCAAGACCATTACAACAATAGACAATAGGGACCATGGTGGAAGTGAGTTAACAAATGGTTGTTCTAGTGTGTTACTGGATAAATAATTCACTTGCTACTGCTTGTGTATTATTTTCCACTAATACATTGGAAACCATTTATTAACCCAGACTTAAATTACTACTCTTCCCTCCGCGATTTTGGGTCAGTCTTCAACACGAAAGAGATCTATGTGGTCATCAAAAATTTTGTAATAACTCATTTAGGAAGTTTCACCCACATGACTATTTCCCTTTGCAAACCACAATTTCACTCTTTGATATTTTTTATACTGTACGAAATAAGTTTTCCCGTACAATTTTACAGAACCATTTCGGCGGTAAAGTTGGTTGTTATCTGTGTCAGTTTCCTAGCCCGGCATTCGATATGTGTATTTTAAAATTATACCGAACAAAAAGACCCCGCATTAACATTACGACGTATACTGACCAAGCCTTCCCCGTCCTTCATCATTCTAGAATTGCTAATGATTGTAGACCAGCCCTAGCTTGGAGGGGGGGGGGAGGTTGGTCAGGTGGCTCATGGTCCAGAGGGGCTGTCAGGTGGCACGGTCCAGGGGAGGAGTCTGAGTCAGGTGGCTCATGGTTTTGGTGAGGAGGGCCTGGGTCAGGTCTCCCCCCTTGATTAGTATCACAACTACAAGTGAATACAATACCTTCCTTATACTACAAACGTGGTCTGTAAAAATTTTAATTGAGATTAAATCAAATTCTTATATGGAAACTTGTTCTTCGAAACTGGTCTATTTCCTTCATATAAATAGTAAGAAGCCAAGATTAATAAAACTGATAAATCCTGTCTGTTAGTTAATTTATTCAAACATTAAAGTCGTAATTTTTCATAAACAACATTTTTCTTCAGGAAAATGTTGGTTGCTATTCAAAGTTGTCAGAACAGATTATGTAAGACGAAAGAATCAAAATCTCCACCTTTAAGAGCTCAAGTACCTCCAATAAATATGAGACGAAGTCTAATGTAAGGAAGTCGAAGAGCCAGAAAGTCAAGGGACCCTGAATAAATATTGTCAAAGGGAAAGTATGGCATATGAATAGAAGTTTCTTGGCCAGAAAATTCAATTCTAATATTTCATAATGTAAACTCTGCAGCGATTTCAGACAGAAAATGACAGAAAGAACATTGATAGACAAGGAGCAGAAGTCTGGGCAAGAAATTCGGATCTTTCAAGTTGAACTCTAAACTTCAGCCATACAATCTATTTCTGATTAGGTTAGAATTTACCATAGTCAGATAAATGAGTATTACCAAGTGCATTTTAGCTGAGCTAACATATGGGGTAAAATCAGAGTCATGAGTAGCGAAGTTTCAGAAAAAAAAACTTTAATGTAGAAATTCAAGTCATAAAACATGACAATATTTCCTAATTCAGCTCGGAACTACACGAACGGTACGCAATGACGGAATTTAAACAGATTCTAAATATTTGAATTTTACTTTTTCAAAGAACAATCACTCTTAACCTCCAGCCAAATGTTTTCTCGAATAAAACCTAAGATGTAAACTTTCAGTGACATGAAAAGTATCAAACCTTTACTTCCACTGTGCTGGCCACGTTCACGGAGTCCATCTCTACCCAAATATTTCCAGCTTCAAATTATATATGCAGGACAATTACTTTTGGAAGTTTTAGTTTGAACACATATTTAACTGTCTTTTCTACTTTCTATTCAATGTTTAAATAAGTTCATAAAATGTTAGTTATTGATTTGGATTCTCATAAATTTTGCACTTGTGCTGCTGAAATCAATGTCAACTGTTGATCTAGGTCAAGGATTGCACTACAATACCATTTTATGAATGATTTGGTCTTGCATAGCAAGTTGAACTTCAGTGCAACTAAAGAATGTAAGATAGACATTGCTAAAGTAACAAAAATGAGAACCAATAGTTCTGAAAATATTCTCAATTGCTACCAGCAGAGAAACTTATATATATATACAAAAGTCCTCTCAAAAACACATTGGAAACCATTATTGCAAAACGAATGACATTTCTACCAGATTCTAGCAGAATATTATTTAGAAAAAGCTCGAGTGTGTACGTACTGGGCAGGATTGTATAAGGTATCCAAAAAATTCACCTTTAGTAGTTCATGCAAAAGATAGGTGATAGTAGCCACACCCATGCGTGTGTCAAAACAGGATTTCATCTGTCACAAAATCAGAGTGATGTGAATTGAGTATGTGCACATAAACATCACAGGAGATAGATATAACTAAACGTTTCAGGCAATGTTGATTTCATATAACGGACATAAATATATAAACTATCTAGAAAGGCAAGTCTGGAAATAGAAATAAGAACAAAAAAGGAAACTTTTATAACTTTCACTCGTCTTCAGTGACGTGGTATCTGTAATGACACTGCCTCATTCTTTGAAGTTGTCTCTCTTCTGAGCCTACCAACTTCTTTAGGGATAAGCACAAGAAGATCACATTGTCTAACCAGCATTAGTCAATTTCTAAGTGCGGTTACAGATTCGTACATTTCTTCTGTTTGATTCATTGTAAGACCAACAACCTACAGGGGAAATGTCAGTTCTTCAAAAACTTGGCTGAAACTAATTCAATCCAAACCAAACCTTTCATGCAGAATGCTTCACTTCTCTCAGAGTATTTGTAATCTACAACTTTCTCTGAAATTTTGGACACACAATCAATTGAATGTAGATGGGACCAAGTTCGCGTGTTTCAGTGTCAAGTGAAAAAAATAACACTGAAAAAGCTGTTTTCAAAAAATTGTCAAACTTTGAATTGTAAGACGATGTTTTTGGTGCGAGACCGTAAATTAATTTGTCACATCTTTTACTTTCCGAAGTAATTACAAAGCAAAGTAGAAGAAGATTCTTGCGTCATGAAAACGATTATCTTTGAAGTGATTCTTACAAAACCTGTATCAAAGGTGAAACGAGAATTAATGATGACATAACATGGAATAAAAACCAGTGACTGAGGACACCTTGCCGCTTTCCCTCCTTTTATTTTCAAGACATTGATGATTGAGAGAAACAGTCGATTTTAACCTACCAAATTGGTCTTCCTATTTTCTCACTTTTAGACACTGCATAAAAATACATAATTTCCTGGAACTGGAAAGTTTATTTTGGAGCATCTAATGACTATGAATTTCAAAATAGTGTCTAAGGTTTTCAGTTAGATTGGTAAATCTACTTGAGGTGAATTAAATAAACTCATTTGTCTTATGGTCTAACTGGTTATAGAAGAAACTGGCGATATCACTTTTAGTAGTGGGACTGAAACATCGTGTCAGAGCAAACAAACGATTTCCATCCACCTGATGGATAAAGTAAATTTACTCAAACATCATGTTCAATTTAGAACAATTTTGAGGCTGCCACGCTGCAAGCTTTCAGCAATTGTAAATACCCCAAGGAATTATTAGTGGAGTAACTTCCTGTTCGGGATTCAAGAGAACTCAAACTGAATGTTAAATAAATAGGCGGAGACCTCTCAAGAATTAGTAGGAATCCATGAAGAGGAGATTGCAGGAGATTTAGTAAAGCCTCTCCTCGGGTAATAATCACTTTCGCCTGAAACCATTGAGAATAGTGACTTTTCCGAAGTCGCTCGTAAAATCTTTTTCCAATGAATTGAAAAATATTTTGGAAGATAGATAGCTAAAGGCAGACATCTCTTGGAAGTTAACATTTGGAGACGACATTGTAAAATTATTATAGATTCTCAAGCTCAAATTTCAGAAAGCATTAGACGTTTAATAATATCCTGTGTTGGTTATGGACATCCTTTTCCATACCACCAACCCCAGATGGTTTTATTTAAGAATAACAGCTAGTCTAACAGAAACCACAGAAGAGTGTACTGGTTGAGAAACAAAGAATCAAAGAACAATATTAAGCCTTGGCACATTTGTAGGTTTTTACGAATGCTGCGGGGAACAACAACCTGAATTCTGGTAACGTGTACAAATGCAACACGTGTTACAATATTCATATGAATCACAATTATCACTGTGGGGGAACCTTCTTGTGATCGAACTTCATTATCCACAGATCCACAAAACATCTGTATTGATCTTTTCATTAAACATTTAGCACTCAACTGATTATCACCCGACTGCACCCTCTGCAGACAATGCAAAATCTTATCTCTTGTGAAGGTAGCAGAATGATTTTACTGAATGCCATTCACTTTGTAAATACTCTGGAATCAATAAAGATAGGTTGTATGGAACAAAACGTGGTTTTAATTAAAGTAATGTGACACCTTTTGCATATTTTCCATTTACTAAGATTGATCACCGTTCCATACTGTATTTGCGATTCATTTAGATGTGTTTTGTAAACACTGAGGAATCGATACTGGGAACAGCTATCGTACTATTTTCTTGCCTATCTGGCTCTAAAGAATGATCTCAATTTTGGCTACTACCCATCTCGTTTTGTGTAATTATTGTAGTTGCTCATAAAACCCTTTTCTGCAGACCGAGTATCTTTAATGAAGTCCAATGTTGTTTTCAGACACGTTCAGCTTTTCTGAGGTCAATTGGTCACATAATACTTTGATTCGTCGAATATAGTCTTTCAATGATTTCGCAGCACGTTTCTTCATGGCAAGGCTGTTGAAACGATGTCGCGGGAAGGAAAAAAATCAATGCTGTGTGAATGAGACTAAATCAGACAAGCTTTCAGTCAAACTCAGGCCCTTGGCTCCTTAAGAAATTCTCCACAGACATGAACTGTTGGAGTTAAATGCACCGTATCAAGAGAACACACGACTCATATTCTCAATGCAGCTCTTCTATGGGAAAGTAATGGAATTAAATCTATGTAAAACAATTATTGAGGTCAGAGAAGCAAGAGTTGACTGCAGCTACCAACGGGACCAACGGGAGCGTTAAGATTTTTTCTTCAATGGAGGACAATGTCTTTTTCGACCCATAAGGAGTATATCAGACAAAATAAACAACCATCTAATCTTCCCAGTGAAACCATGGATGACCCTCAGATTTCTATCAACCTGCATGGCAAAGTCGTGGAATCAGCATATAGTTATGCAGACAGCATCATGCAACCTACGAATCTATGTCTTTAAACAGACACTGATAAATAATTCAATTCAATCAGCACTTCTCTGTGTAACGTTACCTAATCTATCAATATCAAAAACCCGTGAGATCTATACCTATGTGTGTATGGAAAAATAGAATTAGATGAATCAATAGGAGTGCTAATAAATGTGACACTAACCATGTTTGTAAATACTGCTTCAGGGAGTAAACTGTTACATAGAATAGTGAAATGGTGAAAGCGTAGTTTTGTTGCGGCGAAAAGATGTCAGAGAAACTCGAAGACGACAATGACTTTCAAACATTCAAGCTCGACAGATAACACCAAAGGAAAAAAGTGACATTGATGGGGGAAAAAAATCTAAGGATAAATAGAGAAGAAAACCAGAGATACAGACACAAACATTACAGACACTGCAGAAAACAAGCAACAGAAAACACGTGGACACACGTGTGATAATCTTGGGTTCAGTGAAACGAGATCACATTCGATACAGACCTTATTTTCTCCGGGATCTTCCATAGCACAGGGCTGGTATTTGGTGTCAGGAAACTCACTGTTTAATTCCACATCCCTTACTGTTCGAAACTGTCTGTTAATCCACAACCATCTACACTGGATTTTCCTCCTGATCCAGCCTGGATTACTGTTAATCCCAACTAGTCTGCTTCTGCTCAGTAAACTCTGCCTCAGTGTAGGTCTCCTATGTTCAATACAGGGTGTCAATTCGTAACCAAATTCGTCATTTGAAACCAAATTCGATATATTGTAACATAAACAAATGATTGATCACCTACACCATCACATATGTTTGCAATTTTGAGGATGAAAATTATTAGAAACAAGGGATTGAATAAATTCTTTTGAAAGATGGAGCAGTGACTCGTTATAGATTTTATCTGTACGTATTTTATAATAGCAATTTAGGAAAAAAACAAAGGAATATTCTCTAATGAATATATCTGTAGCACTTAAAATTTAGGCATGATTTGGTTAGGAATGAGCACCTTGGTTGTTCAGAGTTGTTGATGTGTGACATGTGCCTGTTTGTTGACGAATGCAACTCCAGTGAGTGGTGTACGGTGAAGCTGCTGGGTTTTATAGACTCCATGTCCCAGGTACAAGACCCTGTGCACACTGAAGCTGTATTAGGCAGGTGGACTTGTACGGTCCAAACAGGGATGTTCACAAATATAGCATCACCCAGTGGAAACTTCCGAAAAGAAGAAAACATCAACTGTTGCACCTGCCGAACGGAATTATTTCATTGTCCAACGGATACAATCTTCCTATGTGCGGTGAAATTTCTAAAACCGTAAAATAATACTGTGCGAATAAGAATGATACTTTTCAAGATAAACACAGGAATTTAACACAAGAAACAAACTTATCGAATCCTTGCGTATCACTGCCAAATATTTTCCTTTCGATTCGGAACAAATTTATATCCAACCAGTTTATCCTGAACAATTCAGTTTCACTGAATGCTAGCAATGAAATCTGTTGTGGATACCTCGCAATTGGCGATAAAAGAACAACAGAGTTACATTTTCATTCATTTAATGCAAATGTGTTTTATTATAGTCATACATACAATGCTTTTAATGCAAATGAAAAAACACAAAGTAAGTACAAATTGATTCAGATGCCTTTCAGCAATTCATCTCTTTCAGCAATGCATTAAAATATCATTGCTATGTCATTAGTGCAGACCTAATGCATAACTGTTTTGATGATGCACACCGCATTTAAAAAAAGACCAAGCCTTGAAATCAAACAGCCTTCTTTTGCTCAAAAACAAGTATACTTCTCTGCGTCGGATGGCACGCCTTGATACTTCTGCAAGACCTTCTCATGTAGAAACGTCTTCTTTCTTCACAAATTACGAATATGTACCGAAAATGGGACCCATTTGAAATAACATGACATACGGAAGTTACCATGTATTCATAAATGAATAAGAAAGCCTGAGGCAATGCATCTCTATCAACACCAGTGCTTCAATTAAACGTTGAATCATTTTATTGAAGAAAAATATTTGGGTATTTTAATTTACATTATGCATACATTGTCAACACTGAATTTTTTACCATAGAGAGATTTACTTGCTTATATAGCAAATTATGAAAATAAAAGGTTGACTGTATATGTTTAAAATTATATGAAAAAAAGAGATTTCCTCATGTATTTAAACGCTAACATGTTAAAACATACCACTATTCAAGTAGAAAATAATAATGATTCAATGGAATTATTGGGATATATCTTAGTGATCTGATTACTTTCAGACGGGTTGGGGAATGCTACTGATAGTTTCACAAATTCTTTAGAGCATCAGGGTGAGTCAATCGGTGTCCATCCGTCCTTGTGTATTGTACATTCAGGAAAAGTTGAAATTATCTTGCAAAGAGTGGGTTTCAATTTCAGTTCGAGGCGAGTCGCAGAAGTAAATTGGTTATCCCCTCCTACAAACTTGATTTCATATGACTGATGTTCACTGCATATTTACCTCGACAATGAATGTCCATAAATCTCATATGTCAAGTAAATTGCTTTCTACTGTTCGGATTCAACATGGTAGCTATTAATAAAATTTATCCATCTGTCACATGGATCTCTTCCACTGCTTTGATATCGGGAATTACTTTCAGGTTTTTACTGCGATAGATGAAGCGGGAAATAAGCGAATATTTTATTCTTTGGCATTGTAAACTTAAAGTTTAATTTCTTTACAATATGCAATTATTGTCAATAGCATTTCTAATCAATGAGATTGGGGCGTAATAGCCAAGATTTATGTTCTGTTTCTTGACTCTGCTACTCTTGTGACCACATTGATCCGCATCTCTTGTAGAAATTATCAGAAAAGAGCAAAACAATGCCACCTTATCTAGAACTCACCATTTTTTACCAGCAAAAATATCAAAATTCTTGTAGGCCTATCTCCTAACTTCCTTATATTGCAAAAGTGACACGGCCTCAGATGATCAGGAAGTCAAGGATTCATCTTAACCAATGTTAAATCGTGTTTTCATCTTTTAATCTTTCTTTGGAAATCTCTCTTTCTTTTCTATGACTTGATATTTGATGACTTTTAAGGATCTTTGAAACATTTTTTGCACATTTAACACCCAACTGTATGTTAAACGTGCACATTCATGACTCATACATTAAATAGACATTGGCCGTTCGTAAAACTGGCACGTATGACGTCATGACAGCGTTCTGTGTGAACAAATTCCACCAATGACTGCAGCCACTAGACGCTCTTCTTGTCATAAAAGTGCCAAGGTATTCCAGAAATCCTCTGGCCTCCTCATTCAATCATTAAACTGGCTCTAAACGCAATAATAACCCGTGTCAGCGGTCACAGTGAAACGTTCAAAACGTTTTTGTTAAGAATTGAGATACATTTGAGCATATATATCGTGAAAACAATCAATTAGCACAAGTTAATGGCTCATTATTGTTAATGGGTCATTTACACCTGTGATTTATAGAGTTTCAGGTAGAACTGTAGCCATGATGTTTCTATCAATAGAGGATATTAATGAATCATTTAAAAAGATAGATCTATCTACTACTGAAAGCAAATGCACTTACTCACGGAATTTAAAGAGATCCTTTTTAGCCAGATATGAACCTCTCACAGCAACAAGTTGAATAATTTTGGCTGATGAATTATCTATTTTGTACAGTCAGTTTAAATAGTTTTACGACAGATTGCAAGACAAACAATGCAAATGAGAGAAGACTCAAGCCTGCACAAACATGTAGTACACAATTAGGTGGAGTGTTACAAGTGTAGACCTGTGCGAATCTAGGGTAGCACAAGGACGTATTTTTATGAACTGAAGTAATTGTTGCAGCTGCCCGTTGGAGATGGTCCGTATGGTGTCTTCAAGAACGTTCACGTTATGGTGTTGCGATGTTATGTCATTTCATGCTGAACAACATTTGTAAATGCAGGGTTTTTACCTTTATCTAAATATCTCGCCCCCCCTCACGAGATGAATAAAGTGACTTTCAGAATACCCTACTGTTGTACAGAAAATGTAAATGAAATAAAACTCAGTAAACTTAATATCAACATTGTCATCATTTGTGTGTTCATAGTTTGTTTGATGTAGGAATTAACACGGCATTTAGCACAATAATAAACATCAAACGTTCCGAACAAAGCACCAATAAAGTATCGCTCTGTTGAAAAGTCACATGATACCGACTCATTATCCTGATGATTCTGAGTCTATTTTATCGCATTAATATCAGTTATTAAAACTGAAAATGGATTGAAGTTATAACACTGCAAAATTTAGATCTGACAACACAGAGAAATTTATTATTGGTTGTTAATCTTCAGTGATTAAAGCTTTCGGCTAATAATGAAAAGGTTTTGATTGAGCCAACAACTAAACATTCTCGTTTTAATACCTTGGAAACATAGGTGCCTTTGGCATCTTGGAAATAGGAGGCAACGAAAACACCAATACCATCGATATTACTCTTTCCATTTCTGTGTTTGTGATAGTGTCCGTGAATTATTTCCAATTTTCATGACATAGCGTCATGTCACTTCCATAAATGAACAGCTTCAGTACAAATTTTATGTAATGTCTTTGGACATAAAACACATGATCGATTGACAAAACTTAGATTTGTACTCGGTTGGTCCCTAGAACTGATGGGTGTGGTTTATCTTGGTGATACATTGCAAACCACCCGAAATAAGGATAAAGTCTTTGGTTCACCAAGATATTTATCAGTTTACATTGAAGGTTATTAGTTATTGTTCGGAAGGAGAAAAGCCTTGATAAGTTGTCGATTTACAGCACAAAGCTGACATCTGTGTTTAAACGGATGTCACAATTACAGAAGTTACCATCGGAGTTGCCAAGATTACTTTTTCACACTTAATTTCCAGAAAACATAAAGACACCAAATTCATGTCTCAGAAACAAACAATTAGATTATCTCCATTTTGCAGAAGAATATGATTCATTAGAATCATTGCCTAATTATTTATTTTGCAGAAGAAAATTGCAGTGGGGAATTGTGAATGAACTCAACTGTTGCAATCATGAAATTCTAACTCTGCTGAGGAATTACCTTACTGCACTTTCGTATCCAAACAGTGTAGGTAATATTTCCACCACTCGTTGATTCCATCATGTGGATTGGGTATGTATTGATTACATCAGCACATTGTTTGGGTAAGTGTTAATTGGATTTCTGTGGGTTAACTATTAGAATTGTACTCACAGTGGTATTTATTTCTAGATGCCAGTAGATCTATCAGTAACTCCTGTTGCTGTGCGTTGTGAACAAGTCAAATCTGAAGAATATCAACCGACCCTGTGGACTAATGGATGAAGAACGAACTGCACAGTGATGAAGGGTTCATATTGTACTGGAGTTACTTTTTGTTATTATCCCAAATATTTGGAAGCACGAAATTGTAATCTTCTCGAAACCATCATTTGGCTGATTGCATGGTTGTTAATTGAAATTGATAAGCTGTAATTGTTGCCATTGACCACAGAATTACTTCGACGTCTAATTCGCTGATTGCTAAAATATTTATGTTCTGATAAAGAAATAAACGGAATGTCAATTATCCTCCCTGAATTCTGAAAAAACGGTCCTTCCTTCATTTATTGTGAACAAAATCAGTGTTATTGCAATAGAGCTCACCCAAACATAACGTGGACAACGCCGTCATCCTGATGATTGATTAATCCCAGGTAACTTTTGTTTTATGTTTACCATTTCCTGTCCCGAAGTCTTAAACCTAGCATCCTCTGTATTATTTAACGAAGGCACAATAAACTATTTAGGGCCATTATTTAGTTGCTGCTGAAACACTGTATGAATGAAAACAGCTTCACTTTCTTTCTTAACCTGCTGTCATAACTCTCATCAGCGCACTCACCGAGATCCACGTGGAGGAATGTAACCTTAGTGGGAGGAAATGTGAAACAAAATATTCCAAGAAACACGTCTGCTGGGCGATAATGAATTGTTACTAGGAAAACACTTCATCATTCTGCAGACAAGAATGTCAGAATAGCTGATTGTTCAGATAGGAAGTTCAATGAATGACGTATGTTTGCAGTTTTGCCTGCAGTCGAGTAAGATTTAAGGAAAACAGTCTATCTATCATGATCCATAAAACAGCTTTGGAAATAGTTTGCTGAGATATTTTGAAAGGTTGCGTGGCACTCGTGCAGAAAGACACATTTAGTTTCGAGAAACAAACCGGGGTAATCTGCACAGCATCGGAACTTTTGAACAAAACTAACCAGACCAAAACTGAAGCGCCACTTCCAGCTTCAAATCTAATATAACAGCAACAGAAAGATTCACAAGGAACCAATTACATAAATCTGTCTAAATTCTGTCAGAACATTCTCGGTAATTCATTCTGCAGGTCATAGCAAATTTGTAATATTGATCGTACGAAACTTATACAATAAAGTGATAAGATTTGTTTTTTATTACGGTAAACACTATTTAATAATCTTAACCATAAATTTAGTAAAGCGATGCCGCCGATTCATTTTGCATTCTTACCTCATGTTTAAAATAGATATAATCTACCAGGTGGGTTCTCCATCCTAGGAGTTTTAGGATAGGCTTCTTTTCCTTCTTGGTGTTTGCCTTGTTCAGTAAGGTATTAATACTCCGGGAGAAGCAGTCCTGTTCTTCTACCTGGGGTTCAGGTCCACTCTCCTGGCTGTAATCCAGATAATTCGGAGCCGAGTGGTACTTAGTTAATCCACGCTTATAAATCTCCCACTCATTATGTTCCGTGTCTGGGTATTCCATTGTTTTGCCTATATGTCTTGTGAGATGTTTAACATGAGGAAGAAACACTCAAAAACAGAAAACGGAAGGGCCGAAATTTGTATCCAACATCAGCGGAAAACATCAGAATGGAAGACTTCACGAAATCCAATCTTCAACACAATCGAGTTTTTCCATGATTATACAATGTTGCCAGATCTGTCAGATCTGCCAGATCTGACATTTTTGTATTTCAGTTTATGTTTTATTTCCTTGTACATATTTTGACATGTCAGCTCATTTCATACATATTATTGATTCAAAGTTTGAGTGGCATATTCCACCAAATTTATCAGTGACTCTAACAAATTTAGTATAGGAAAAACAAGGTAAGAAGTAATTGCCAGATCTGTCAACTTTGTTTTGTGGTAATTGTGGAAAAACTCGATTGTTTGTACCTGAATTGCTCATTCCATTCCTTTTCAGATGAATGTATCACCCAGCACAGTAACAGGATGAAATATCGAAATATGAATGTTTACAAACTTGTAGAAAGCTGATCTATTCCAAAGTTGAGGTGTTTTGCAAGGTAGAATTAGGAAACGAATTAAAATTATGTATGTAAAAATACATCACGTTTGTGAACGGCAGCGTGTGAGTGCCAGTATGGTAATTAACTTGTCATTCTACCAGCATCACAGTCTATGATTTTACCAAACGACACAGATGTGTAAATTGTTTATTATTAGATTCACAGGTGATTGATAATCTAACAATAATAAACGCTTGTTTTTGTATCTCGATATATGTAATTGAAGCAATCAAGCAATATGACACGGGTCACATTAATCACTGTCCGGGTTTGACAGTCTCCTATTCAGTCATACCTATGTGTTGCGGAGTACAGTGCGCCGAATTAATCATGTAAATCTTTCTTTGCTTGCAAAATACTGTCCAGGCTCATTCCAAGGTAGAAATAGCGGAACCAGCAGAATGCCTAAAATTATCCATATGATTGACCGTGTCACTCTTTAATCTTTAATTCTGGAATGACTGTTAAACTCCGTACTTTTCCATTATTTTCAGAGTTACGAAAACATTACTTGGTTTGACAGTAAATTGTGCTTCTGCTTTACAGAGAAATTTCATTTATCAAGAAAGGTAAACAGAACGTTTCAAGTGAAAATTCCTTGTGTTCCCAATCACGTTATGCCTCTTCCTGTTCTTTTGCGAATCTGGAACTAAGTCTGCTCTCCCTCCCACATGTAGCACAACAAGATACCAGTCCAGATTCTATCTACTACTCAGAATCATTCTAATAATCTTAAACACAAATTACTTCAACACTGCCGAACATTTTCCAGACAACTGATACCATAAATTCCCACAGTGTATTTCTTTTGAACGTTCCAAGCAAACCAAAAAACGATCTCTTGTTTAGAAAGAATGTAATTGCACAATTTGGAAAGTTTAATTTAAATTTTGTTACATTACGATTAGTATATCACTCAAAACAGAAGTAAAATTACTAAAAGTACACTGATCAGACGAATTTTAATGGAACCTCTATGTTAAGTAACATTCTTGATTTGTTGTAAAAGAAAATATTTCAAAAATTAGCTTTTGTCGTCATCGATTATCTTCATCAATTATCTATTTTGTGACAATGACATTTTGTCATTTCATTTCGATGCATTTCTCTCGGCACAGCTTACATATTTATTAACTTATTATCAATTTCAAACTATAGAGAAAGTTTCATTATTATTTCAGTTTGTTATTTCAATGCTTATGATGTAAAACTAACATTAGGCCGGGAACTATCATAATAAATTCAGCATTTTGAGTCCCAAGCTCCGATGGGAGTTGGCTGAATGATAGGGGGTAGAGGTGGAACGGGTGGAGTAGGAAGCTCAGGAATGATGATCAAGCTGTCGAGTTTTTCACAAAGACATAAAATTGGCAAAAATGGCAATATTGGCATCAGAGGTTTTACTACGTGAAAACAAAAAATCCAACTACAAAATGTTACCCCATTGAGCATTGAACCAGGGACCTCAGTCATTTGTATCTGACACTCTGTAGAGAGCAGGAACTGGCTCTGAAATAGGGAATTAGGCACGGGCTTGACAAAGACAAACATTTCTGGACGGTTTGAATTTAAAGATAATGAGAGTTAAGTGGTCAACATGTGAAACAGTTAGACCTCACCACAACTACATCGGAAGCATATATTTTTTTGTTAAATTGAAAAAAATCTGTGATGGCATGAATGAGTGAGCTGTGGTAGTGACGAACAGCAACTTTTATGGAAATGGGGTTTCTTCTGTTATCATAATTACATCTGTCCCCGTCTACAATTTCAAGTGGGGATCTTGGATCAAAATAGGACTGGCCAAGTAGGAGTTAAGCGACAACAGAAGTTTGATTATTAAGTGCATGAACGTTACCTCTCTCAATTATCTGTTTGCGAAATTTCTGGCAGAACAATGAGTAAAACTTGTCTTTTGGACATTTTACATGTCTCAGTTCTCCTTATCTCAGAAGACCACTGCTTCTGCCTTACCTGCCAATGTCACATTACATTACTGTTCACAGATCTAACTGAGCACGTTAAAGCATTGAAGAAAGATTCAATCTGAATTTTCCAGTAAAACAGTTTAAAAAGGATTACAGACGTCGATATCACTTGACAAAAGTGGAAAAGGCTAAAATTATAACATTTACTCATGTGAGTACATATAATTTTTGTTTCTTTTGTATTCCATGAACTTTGCAACGCCCAATTGATGTTAGATTTACTTTGTAGACCTGTCTAATGAAAGCAATTCGTTGGACACACGTTGAAGAGGATGGAATGATTCCCAGCAATGAAGAAAATCTTGATGCCCTGAACGTGTGGTTGGTCTGAAGTTAAGATACAGTAATTGTTGACTCGTAGAGGTATCCTATGGGTTTACGAAGGGGTGTTTGTCCTAAATTTTTGGAATTTTTCCATGCAAGGTGAAAAATATTATTTCGCCCAAAGTGATGTGCATGCAAGTTGAGGCTAAACCCATGCAAGATCAGAATGAAATAAACATCAGAAAACTCAGAAAAACTAAAAATGTCAGCTTGGGTGGAGGAGACCTTTGGTAGCTATATATAGATCTAGATCTAAATTATTGTTCCAAGTCTAGATCTAGATGTAAATTTTTTCCAAGTCTAGATCTAGATCTAGATTTAATTTTTTGTCTGGGGTCAGATCAAATTTTTTCTGAGTTAAGATTTAAATCTAGATCTAAATTTTTTCCAAGCATAGATCTAGATCTATATCTTTGTCTGAATCACGATCTAACTTTTTTCTGAGTTTAGATCTAAATTTTGTTCTTTGAGTCGAGATCTAGATTTCACACAGATAACCATTGCAAAAGGCCTAAATGTATTTTCTGATCTCCTCAAAAATCACATTTATTGTCTGAACTTTACTCAGGGTGAAACAAGATGAAGTAAAAATTCCGTATGTCTGGATGTGTGTTTCTGGATATTGTCGTCGTCGGCATCGTCGCGGAGGACGAAAGTATTTCTAACACGGAACAAGACGCAGATTAGAACTGAGACCCTTGAGACGAGGCTGACGCTAATCCTTGAAAAAATGGTCAATTGTAACGTCGTGTCACTCTTTTTCTGGTATTTGATCTGACCATGTCCAATCTATGTGTCCTTGTACTTGATCGAATTATTGTTCTAATTATTATTCCCAAGACGCGTAATGTCTCCAGTATCTCGCGTGATACATTGCATCCTATAAATCTGAATGTTTTTAGGTTAAAGCCTTTCTCAGCATGAACCTACAGTGTGTGGCATGGAGGCATTTTAACCACTGTGGTTAAGGTATTAACCGTCAAACATAACTGGAAGCTCATTCTCTGAATCTCACCCGATCTCATAGGAACAAGAAATTTATCTGCACGTGGACGACGGTAATTTTCCTGAGAATGAAGACACCTTCAGGACTTCAGGTCCTTCACTGTTTTATTTGATGGATCTGAAACCTCGTCAAGTATCTCTGGGACTTACGGAGTCCACGGAGATCCTTACCAACTATTCTTTCATTTCTGCAGATTAATGCTACAACATGATATTAAAACAACACCAGTCATAAATATCAGCTAAAGCTTTGGTAATTAAAACCATCGTCATTACTTTTTACACTGAAGCTTTTTGCAGAACGGCTGAAGAGCGAACAAGCCAACATTGAATTGACGGGTGTGCGTAGATTTTCTCTGTGGCATGTATGCTAAGACAATGTGTTTGGTGAACAAGATAAAAGTAACAAATGTCCTAGGTTTAAAAAAAGTTTTTTTGTGGATTCGATACAACATGATTTCAGATTTCATCACCAAATGATGCAAGGGTTTCTTCTTAATTGAGTTTTTCACGATAAACAAATTTGAGAGATCTGCCAGATTTGACAGGAATAAAATGCAACTTTTAAGAATGATCACAACATAAATTTTAAAAGTAAAGGTTGTTTAACCCTTCGCGCGCCGTCCGTCCATTTTCAATCAAACCCATATAACAATATGCGACAAAAGTCGCATCCATTATGTTTACCCCAATAGCCTCACCCGACAATTTACGTACATTCCTCATTACTGAAGCCAAAAATTTACTTTCTCCCAAAACTTTGTGTAAACGTTGCAAATGTATCATTATTAAGTGGTGCTATCTATAGTCCAAGAAAACATTGTCCAAACCGCGTTTTTTCCGACAAA
>JBCAUG010290307.1:0-17758 GCA_038406175.1 Haplosyllis leylae | reverse complement strand
CCCCCCAGGATAGGACAACACAGCGAGCACTTGCTACACAGCGGGCAATAGGCCTCCTGCGTTCATCTGGAAGGACTGTCTTGTTTCAAATGATTTTTACATGTGATGCGCAAGCACCCAATGAAAAAACTGTCAATATCCAAATTTGATGAGGACTGTCTGCAGGAGAATGATGCGTGGTATGTATTTCGACAGTTATAATGGTCTGTCCTAATGAATGGGCACTATAATTCTCGAGTCTGTAAAATATACCGCCCATAAGTTTGTTCAAGACGGACTGAAAATGTTCCCATGACTCCCATGCAACTTCATAGAGTGAGAAAAGAGAGTCGCTGGAAATTGTCAGAAACATCCACAAATGCGAGAATCTCAATTTTGTCCTGTGAGGGAAGTAAACCCATTTTCCTTTGTTTTCCTGTCAAATTTGAATAATTATTGTCTATTACCATGAGTTTTTTTCGGGGAAATGCACTGTACACTGACTTGACTATTTTTACTCACAATCATATAAGTTATATTTGTATCCATTTACTATATCTGGTAATTAGAATTCATATACTATTTAGTACTCAGTACTCATTTGTTATGAATAAGAATTTAATATCAAGGAGTGAAGAATTTCACTCGTTAAACCTTACACAAGATGAGATTGAATCAACTCTAGATCAGATTGAACTGAACATTGGAAAAACTTAAAATTCTAGTTCTTGTGATCAGCCATCATGTTGTCAGCTATCTTGGATGTCAACCATAACCAAAAATCACAAATAATAGAGCCATGGCAGCCATTTCTATTGTGTCTGGTAATGACAACCATGCAGTAAGGCTGATAACATGTTGAAGTTGAAGAATGACCCAAACTTAGTGGTGTTTGGTTATTATTGCAAGTCTCTATATTGACTTTGTGAGTGATGGAAGCAACTTTTGTGAAATCTGGTAAAGGCTACCATCCAAGATAACCAACAACATGTTGAATTTGAAGATTGACCCAGACTTAGTGATGTTTGGTTATTATTGCAAGTCTCTATATTGACTCTGTGAGTGATGGAAGAGTGATAGAGTGATAGGGGTCATTTTTTATTATTATTGGTAATGGCTGCCTTCCAAAATGGCTGACAGATAATAGCTGATCAAAGAATCCCACCACAGTTCATTTGTAGCCAAACTGAATTTTCCCAAGTTTTTCAAGTTTTCTGATATTTCCTCCATTCTCACCTCACTTTGCATGAAATAATATTTTTCACCTTGCATGGAAATTTTCCCACAATATTGGAAAAAACCGCCATAAACCAATAAGGTAACTCTTTACAATTCACTAATAATACTAAGTACTCAAATGAATACAGAAAACAAAGTGTTACATTAGTTAATGAATATTAAGTACTAAATACTGTACTAAATACTAAGTTTTAATCAATGAATACCAAAATAATAAATATTAAATATTCATATTAGTACTCACTATTAAGGGCTTAGTGATGTTTTACTAGTACTTAATATTCATTTTCACATGACCAATTTCTTTGCTTATCATCTTTTACATGACCAATTTCTTGAAATAGTTTAAAAAGATTTGACAAATTTTATTGAAAAAAGTGATTGTGAAACTTTGATCAGGTTAATTTCTCTTGTGGGACATTTGTTTTTACTTTAAATGTATATAAAAATGTGCAAAACATACTAAATATTGAAATGTTTGTCGCTAAAGTCTTCAGTATTACTTTCCTGGTTTTATTTAGCCTCAAAACCAATGCTAATATGACACCTGCTGAACTGTAACATTACAGTTTTTAGGTTATATTAAATTCAGTAATGTAGCATTGAAGATTTGAACAGAAAATTAGAAATGTAGTGTACATTTTACACATTTTAATTTTTATTCCAAATAAAAAAACACATAAATAAAGCAGATATGAGAAATTTATTGACATTTTTGAAATTGATACAAATTTCTCGTTTTGATGGCTTAAAGACAAACTGGTCAGCGATAACAAGCTGAAATAAACTAGATCTACATAAATAAACTTAATTTAGATTCCTTATCGCCAAAACCATTCAGAAAAGCAACCACACACAACAACAGTGACAAAATAACAATGATGACAACAATAACAACATAATTAGACAAACAAAGCCAAATGAGCTAAAAACAAAAGTCTTTCAACTGTGACCTGCTCTTTATTCACATTAAGTGTCTTTCAAAACAACACACCAATAAATAGTCGCAGGCATCTTCATTCCTTAAAAATCGTTACTGGTATCACCAAGAGCTCACTCCTAATCTGTTTTGATGGTATTTACTTGCAGTATGCATGCAGAATAGTCACATACAATTGCATGAACATGACAAAACACGATGTAGAATCTATTTTCAACTGCATAACATTGAATGAAAAGAAACATCAAAGAAAGGAAATTTCCACAAAATTGAGAGTGAACGTCTGTGCTCAGTTTCATGAAATTAAGAAATGACTCTTTCCCACAAAGTAATCATTTTGTACATTAAAACATGCAGTATGATGAGAAATAGACATAGGGTACACACATTTAATCAAATATTTATTTAAAGTTCAGTCAAGTTGTCTCAGATCAATTACAAAATGATGTAAATTAATAAAAAGGAATTTGTGTTGACTAACATAATAAATAAGTGATAATATGATAAAGGAACCATCACCACAGCTGTGGGCTTTGTGAGCAAACCATGCCCAACGGCTAGGCTGCCCAAACTCCCCCCCCCCCAATATATTGAGAATTCAAGAAAAATTGTAATTTTGCTTTTCAGATTAGTACCCAGCAACACATGAACTAGTTTTGGAGATAATCCACATGTTTCAACACTTTTTGAGTGTGTGGTTGGAACAATAAATGCGGCAAAAGTGATTGCTAAAGTCACTTGTTATTAGAAGCTTCAATTGGTCCATTTTTGTCTTTGATGAACTTTAGATATTTTCATTATGTTCTCTACTCAGATACTGTCATAATAAAGAGAAAATCATAACTGACTCTCAGTTTTTTTAGTTTAACCAGATTACCACACATTACAAATTTATATTTTGTGAAAATTTAACTTTGGAGCCTTCCTTTTCATGATGTGATGCTTTTGTTCACACAGAGTGACAATGTTATCAAGAAGTGGGCACATTTTTTCAAACATTTACACCAACCAGTAATCACAAGGCAGTAATAATTACATGTAATTTAGTAAATTCAGAAAGGTTTTGTCACCGTGATGATTTTCAGGGCATCTTAAAAAATTTAGCATTGATATTTTGCGATTTGAATTTTATTAGCAGGACTAAGGGTACAAATTGAAGAATTAATTCTGTATTCTCTTGCAGGTATATTGAATATAACCTAATATGTAAGCAGTTTCAAAAGATCCCTGACTAAAGAAGGATTAGTGAAGGCAGAATGACCATGTTTAGTCAACTAATCAGATAAGACAGTGACTAGTCAATTACAATTCTGGTAGCCAATCATTCAGCATAAAAAATAATACTAATTAAAGCACTTTGACACCTTCATCTATTGTCTCACAGGGATAATTAAATCATGGAAAATCTTCTCCATTGCCCTTTGTTATCAAGGACAATGGAGAAGATTTTCCTTTCAGATGCCAACTAAGTAACATGTGTCACTGAGTGACATTTCTGTGCCTGAAATAAAAGTCATGGAAAAGTAGCCTCACAACACATGCTACCATATCAATTTTCAGTGCAGATTACAATAAACAATATGAAAATGTGATTAGATAGGAATTTAAGCCATAATTTTGGTATTATTTACCTTGTTTTGGAGACGGTTACTGCATTCATAAAATCAACTAAATCCAAATTTTCCCAATTTTCAAGACTAAAAATCCACATGAAATACTGGTGATCCAACCTATTTCTTTTGGATACACACAGACATTTATCCAGAAAGCAGACAGATGAAGTTTCAGACAGCAAATCCAATTTTAAGACCCTATTCCATTTGGTTGAAGTTGCCTCATAAAAACCAAAATTCAACCACATTGATGTGTATGATGGCTGACCAAGCACTGAGCCTGGGAAGGCCCTTGTGGCATCTCCATGACTCCTCAAGCCTATTGTCTTTACTTTACCCCAGTGCCTTTGTGGCTCATTCCCATCACCTTCAAAGCAGTTTTGGCAAATTTGACCTTGTAAGGGAATGTCCCCAAGTACAAAGAAGGTACTTGAACAGTGTTCAAGAAATCTGATGGCAATTAATTTCACAATGACAATAATAGTAAGACCAAAGAAAGAAAATTTTGTAGGTCCTTGGTGAGTGGACATGCTTTAAAACAGTTAATAACCACACCCTTGTTAATTCACTGAATTAATACCTTCTCGACTGAAGATTAATTCAGTGAATCAACTCGGGCTAGGTTATTAACTACTACATAGATTTCTAGTGGTAGCCAGTTAAAGTCTGAGCAAAGTAAATGCAATTAAAACAAATTCAACTTGGATTAACTGTAATTAGGCTCCCTTGTAGCTTGTGTTTCAGAGTTATTCAAAAACTCTGATACTTCAACTGAACATGCCAGGGAGGAAGCATTTGGGTGATCTGTGGTTTATATATTTCTATTTGGTGTCCAATTGCCAATTAGTCAACTAATAGTCGATTAGTTCTACCAACCAGTAGATGAATGAAATACTGTAATCTTGCCTTCCCTAAGAAGGGTTTCTCAACACAACTTGAAATGATCATCCAGCGCACTAACTACTGTTTCCTTCCCTGCTTCCTTCAAGGTTTACAACCTTACATTAAAAACCAGTATCTTGCTAGCAAGGCTGCCAATAAGTTAAATAAGTTACACAAATTTTGGCAAGTGCTGGGTGATGAGGAATTCTACGCAGAATGGGAATTGTTCCGATAAACTCCACCGGTGGCTCACCATGGTTTTATTTTTCCATACCCACAACCCTCCTGCCGTCCATCAACAGTATTCAGTATGTACAGCTAGCGTGTTTATCATATGTTCATTGCTTATATGAGTTTCAAAGCATGTCATTATTACTTCTAGAGTTTTGTGCAGATGTACAGAACTGCAATATAACTAGGAATGGCAAAAATATTACAAGAGAATGCATTGACTGCAACCAATTTAGCATTCTGTCTCTGCATATATGTACTTGTCAAGTGTATGTGTAGCCTTCCTGATAACAGTGAAACATATTTTTAGTTGCCACAATAAAAAAATACAGATCCTTCTTTGCTGTCAAGAAATAGCACTGGTTAAAGATGCCCTCCAATCAAGTTTTTTCGATTTTGAATTTGAAAATTTATCAAATTAATCTAATTAGATGATAAAATGTGAAATCAAAAAGACTATTTTTAGGTTAGAAACAGTCAACCATTATAACCGCAACACTAAAGAGTAAACGTCGAGTGACAGACACAGAAAAGCTTTTCAAATGGCCTTCAGTCGTGATTGATTGGTTCCAGTTGAATTCATCTAATTTGTGTAATTTTGGGGATCTAATACAAAAATAGGAAATACACGAATAAATTGCTTTGTTTCGGGACGGACAGAATATGCAATTTCGGGACGGACAGAATATGCAATGTAATTTCTATTCAACCGGAAAATCACTAATAAGTAAGAGTTTGTTTTTCTGGGCTCAAAAATTTTACCAACATAATTTCATATTTTCTGTAAAAAAATTGTGTCATTCGCACAATTATGCTCATAGTGTCTTGAATTGAATCGTATATTGTATGGAATTTGCTGCCGGAGCCGGTATCACAAAAGGGCATAAAAACGGGTTAGATTCAAACGGAACAAATGACCTGTTGTCTTGTCAGAACACACCAAAATTTAGTACTTTTTTGGAAAATATTCAATTCCTATATCTATGTTTTGGTGAATAATGACAGAATCAACAATGATGGAAGATATTTTACTTGTGGAGTCTGTAATGTGAAAAATATAGTGACATGACTGTAAAAATGCAACTTTAGGTCATGAGATATTGATTATTTCATTATATTTTCTAAAATGTGGAAATTTACAGACTAAATTTCCTTCAAAATTTTGACAGCGTCATAGGAATGGAATATTTTCTTGAAAAAGTGCTCAATTTTGACTTTCTGGCGAGACAAGTCATTTGTTCCGTTTGAGTTTTTTTTTCTTGTTCTTTTTGTCAGAAATATTTTGAATTTAATTTAGGTTTCGAATAAAATGCAGGTGGGACAACGCCCTGTTAGGTGCAGGGATCAGTTCCTGCTGGTCCAAATTTATCGCTGGGTCAACCATACGAACGAAAGTGAAAGCATGAGGTCGATTCATACTGCGATAACTGATGTATTTCGACGTTTGTGCATCTGTCTGGAAGTATATTAATACTCAGCCTGTAATTGTACTATAAGACGTTGTGGAGTAATTATACAGTTTCGTGTCTCGCAGTACCTTACAACCGTTGCTTCTGTGGGTGTTTTCAGATCAAATGACCTTTTTTATCACAAGAAATTTGTAACATGATTAGTATACGCTTAACTGAACCAAATGCAGGTGCCACTGCTTCTTCCTATGGGATGTCAAATGGAGATCTTCTATTTGAAGTTCATGAAAATTTGCGAAAATATGCGGATATAGCTTAGGCGTGCTCAATCTTCAGCGATACTTTGAGTGTAAAGATCAAGCAAAATTAGTTCAAATCCATTTGGCCTCGGATATCCCTTCTTCATAGGGTGCATTTACTGATCTTGGACTCTCAATGGAAATTATGCCGCTACGCCAATACTTTTGACTATTGTTCTGACACATCAAATGCGCGCGAAGGAAGACCTTAATTAAGCTGGTCTTTCTTTGATTGAAATTTGGCTATCTACAGAAGTAAAGGTACTCTGTAATTGTCTTAAAGCTTAGTTAACACCTTGAACACACAAGGTTATCGACATTTAGTGTTAAATAAATGACCCACAAATGGCGCTTCCGTGGTAATTTTCAGATGAATCATGTAATGTGACTTCTTAGCGTTGAATCAATTAATCCACTTTGTGTTGAAGTCAGGAAAAAGAACTGCAGGCTAAAGTCTAATAACAGTGAGCAGAGATCCTTATTTAAAAAATACAAAAATTGTGAAAGTAATTCCTAAGACAGTACAGTAGTGTTTAATAAAGACGAAAGAGATAGTGCCCATATTTGGTAATTCCTTTTCAATGAGATGTAATACTGTTCCCATCAGTTCGTTGCCATTGTGAAGGAATATCAGTTTTTATCTCTTTTTTTTTGATAATTTTTTTGGAGGACATCAGTCTTTTTAGTGGGCTTTGGCTTTTGGTGACCCTGCCTTGGATTTCAAAGCCATGGTGGAACCCACAGGTTGCGAGCTTTGTCGCCTGCGCTTTCGCAGATTCCTCAGTGAGAAGGGTATTTCTAGTTACTGTTCGGGCCCTTAATAATTTTACCGTTTATTCTCAGAATTGAGACAACTTACTGGGATTCAGAACTCACTGAAAAAAGTAAGTCATGTGCAAAAATATTTGAGCTTAATTTGTACCGACGTACATCCAGTCAGTTTTTCCTTGTAATCCAGGCATTCCAAGAAATATGGTAAATTGACATCTTCAAAATCACCACAGATGGGAAAATCCGATCTGTAGACACGTCGCCTTGATGAACATGTTTGTTGTTACCTTGAAACTAATACACTGAACAGATTTAATATTGTTTCAGCTTTTCAACTGTTAATTTCTCTTTAGCCCGTTGTTCAAACTGGCAAAAAAAAAAGCCCCATCATTATCTCCACATACTCAGACATATGACGAACTCCTTCGAGTTATGGGATTGCACTACTTGCCAATTTTCCTGCTTTCAATTCAGTGTTAAAAATATCGGCCAGCATTCAAGGAGACCGGTCATGGGTAAAGGCACCATTTCACCAATAAATATCCCACCTTGGGAACTACAATCCCTAGAAACATGATCCTGAACCAGGCTGCCATTTTGTATTAATTGAATTGTATTAACTCTGATGATTATATTTCAAAATTAAAACTTAAATCAATTAATTTTTAAAAATTCCAACAAATAAGAATTAAGAATTAATCAGGAAATTGTGTTAAGTCTTTGAGGTTGTGTTAGTGTTTTTGAGCTTGTAACAAATTTTTTCACCATTATTTGCTGGTTACGCCTTTCGGATTTAATTTCAATATTAAGTCAATAAGGCATTACCAACTAATTTAGATCCTCTGTGGTTTTCAATTCGCAAAACTAGAATTTATCGAGCAAGTTCTGACACGAAACATGGTAATGCAGGAAAATATATCCTTAAGAAATGATTTAAATTATTTCTTATTCAGATAAAAAAGAGTACATTCTGCGAGACCTGAATGAGGAGAAATTTTTTTGTAATATCATTTGCGTGTGATAAGCAGAAAGATTCAAATAGCAAAGCAGACAAGCCACTGTCTGTTTGTGGTCAACGCAACACATTCTTTGAGGCGTACGCAGATAACTGAAAATTAATTTGATCGCGACAATGTTTCAGGATACTGACCATTGACCCATGCACTTTATTTAATAATTCATCGATTTTATTCTCTCAAAATTTATAGGTTTCGTGCATGCATTAGTCATTATTACCTGCAGTAATGTGCATGCCTAAACCTGCAATGCGCGACTGAAATGTAAATATCCTTATGTGGATCAAGAAATTTTCATTCATTGATAGCACACATAGTTGTGGATTATGCACGAACAGTTTCCATTCCAACTGTCACACATCATTAATGGAGGTTCATGACCCACCAATATGAAAAGTTTTTTGTGTGTTTTGAATGTTTCTTCAACGCAACTCTGCTGAGGAAAGTAATTCACTTGATAAGCCTTACTGGCAACATGTTTGCGGGATTTTAATACTTTCTTTGCACATTGCAAAAAAGGATCATAATTTTTGTTATCCTGGAATAAATTTTTGGAACAATTCTAAAGGCGAATTCAAATGACTACCGAATATGTGGAACACAAAGTGGTGAGTATGGTAAATTTTTAAAAGGCAATTATCAAATTTTGACATGAGTTGACTGCAAAATGGTTAGTTTAATGTGTTTACCCCAGATCAGATGGGATTTCACGTCACAAATCAAATTTTTCCAAACATTTCTCAGTAGAAAGCAGCATCAAACTGAAAATGGCGAAAACAAATAAACTGTTATTTTGGTGCAGACAAACTGATTAAAACAAATTTTGAAAATATGAGCTTTTAAACTGTAATTTTTCCACATATCTTTACAATTTGTCAATTTTAATTCACATCACATATTTTCAGTTAAATACTTTCATTCTCCATGTTGCCACTAGTACAGTTCATGAAATATAACATTTCAATTGTGACGGAAAGTTCCATTTGCAAAGAACTTTGTTTAAACCCTGTTGTTTCCATCACCCGAAAACGGGAACAGAAGAATACAAAAGATTTTTTCACGCCCATAAGAATCTGATACGAATTCGAAATAAACTGAGCTTGGAAACTTTTACTGGTTGTTTAGTGTAGCACCAACTGCATATATTTCATCCTCTAAGATAGAAGGATGATGAGCCAACCAAATATGGTCAAAGAGAACTAAGCCAAAAAGTCCATCTTGACTGACACGAACAAGAAACAACTGAGCAGTCGGACTGAAAAAGATTGGCATGAGACGCGGCAATGTTCAGAAATCAAACCTAGTAAAAATAATAGTGAATAATAATAAAATGCCTGAGAATAAATTTTGAAATTACAGGTTTGTGGAGACTGCACTTCGTGGGCTTGTTGTACTGTCATTTGTTAGGATTTGTAAGTATTCATGAGGATTTATCCTTCACTGCATGATGATAAAATAGTTTTAGCTGTATTTTGATAGACGTACTAGTGGCCAAACGAATAGAGTGCCACATTTAAAATTAAGAAAACCCTTTAAAAGAAAAATAATTTGTTAAGTTTGCTGTACAAGGCAATAAATCGTTGCAAGCAATGAAACAAATACTAATGTAAAATATTCATCTTGTGTTTCGACAGGCAAGACGGGACAGATTTTTGAAGTCGGCAACAAGCCGGTGCCATCCACTTATGTCATAGAAAGTGTGGGAAGTTTTTTTCTCCTCCCCCAAACTTTTCCTACATTTGGAATAATTGTTGGATTTTCAGGTGATTTCAGTGATCCTAGCTCTTAAAAATATTAAGAAAATTTCTGGCTGCAAGACCAAAATTAGTAAATTATTATTGAAGCGACTTTAAATTGGCACATATTTGGGTTAATTTTTTTGTTTTTGGTAATTTGAGTACAATCTCATAGCAAGTTTGCAGGCCGTAAGCTTTTTGGCGCCGTTGTGGTTATCATAAAATTCATGTGAATTTATTCACACAAAAGTTCGTTTGTAATTCCTTGGATAACTCCATTTTATTGTAGGATTTTTCGCAAACGACGCTCCACTTTACCTTCAAATATGGAGACCTCAAGCTGGAAGCAAGTTTAGTTATCATTTGATCTATGAAGTTGACCTTTATCCCGACAAATCATCGAATGTTCAAAATGTAAGCCAATTTGGTCGTTTAGAGTTTGCTTTGAGCAATATTTCTACGAGATGCTTATACAAATCAATTAGAGACATGAAATTAAACTGTCATCATGTCTTGCTTTTTCTGTTGTATTTTAAAGTATTGAATTGCTAACAAACTTCTGATTAAATTTCCAGATAAAATGGATGGACTTTATTTTGCCGGATAGTGTAGATTGCCTGGAAGTAAAGGAAGAAGATAAACTGGCCATTTTCATCAAGGAAGTGCCCAGCTCCATCACGTACGAGTGGAGTTTTGAGACGGACATAATGCCCTTGGCTCGGTCTTTTGTAAAGGCGGAGTTCCCGACAGTTGGAGAGAACGTCACGTTCGATCCGCTGTACTTCCCGTTTAAATTCTCTATTCAAGCGCAAATGGATATAGGTAACTTTATATTGCTTAAGTCCCCAAAACACTAAATCAAGAATTGTAGTGTAAATCAATGCAAACTGACCGATAGCGCTGAGTTTCAGTACATCAGTATGGTCACCGAAAAAAATATTAGATCGGGTGGTCGCCGTGCGTAGTATTTAATCACGAAAATGAACATCGATTTCACATTTGTAATGATGTAATTTCTTTGAATGGATCTTACGCAATCCAAAGCCAAACCTTGGGAGATTCAGCAAAAGATCAAATTTAGCAATGCAATAGGAATGCGCCTTGTCAATCGGATTCACGGGGGAATTTTTTTAGTCATTATGAATAGAATTTAAGTCTCCATGAATCAGCTCTGATTGGTTGGACTAAACTTCCTTCAAAGATGAAGAATAATGTGTAGCTTGTGAAGATCTTTTTCTCTTTGCTCTTTTCAGGAACTATATCCAGAAATGGAACGTTGATTGTTCCGACATGTGAGAATACACTGATTGTTCCTACCTCCACCACGACAACGACTACTGTGGCTGTAAGTTAACTTTATATTTTAGAAGCAATCGAGCTACTCGCCATCACCCCAAAAATTACACGTTGCTCCTTTCAAATTGCATGCAAACACTTGATTGAACTGATTCGATTTATCCTGTATTTCGTAATTTTCTGCCATTGCCATTGCGACCCATTGTATGTCAATGCTGGCAGGATTCTGCCATGATTTGGCAAAAAAATTACGAAATATAGGAAAACTCAAAATGTCCCTTTTATGTTTTCTAAACCTTTAAATTCCGTTCTTTTAACAAGAGAGAAATTTAGGCCTTATTCTCTTCACTAAACGAAATATATAACCCACCAGAAATGGTTACATCAATAAAAGTTTAAAACGTCCGACTGATGAATTATAGAAAACTTTTAAATGCTGCTGCTAGATATTTTTATTGCCCGAGACCAACTAAAAGAACAATAATTGCACCATTGTATTTTATATGAATTATATATATAATCAATTATATTTTAAATTATAACTGTAGTATAATGTAGTGTCATACCAATCAACTCTGAAATTGAATCACAGCTTACACTACATTGCCTCTTTTCATTCACAGACGTTTTACAAAAAAATAAACACTATCAGTTAGGCATTAGTTTAAGCGCACATTCTTTTAATGTATTTCGTAGCCACTGACTGGAATTCCAGGAAAGCAAGGACCTCCAGGCCCTATTGGCCCTCCAGGATTCAATGGTACAGACGGTTCACCTGGGTCACCAGGTTTGAAGGGAGATCCTGGGGAACCTGGCCTACCGGGTGATACTGGACCTTCAGGTCCCAGAGGACAGAAAGGAACAAAGGGTGACACCGGATATCCCGGTGATGAAGGTTCTCCAGGAGCAAAGGGAAGCAAAGGTAGTAAAGGCAGTCGTGGAGAAGATGGCTTTGATGGATCCAAAGGCGAGAAAGGTGCTGCTGGTAGTAAAGGGGATGTTGGTGAGACAGGACCCATAGGACCGGAAGGTCCGCAAGGCTACAAAGGCTCAAAAGGAGGCAAGGGAGAACGGGGATTTAGAGGCGAGCCAGGAGCACCCGCACCCGAGATTGACCCCTTTACTTTGAAGGGAGAAAAGGGAGATCGGGGACCACAAGGACCACAGGGTGTGCGGGGTATACCTGGACTACCTGGTACCCATAAAGGGAGCTCGCATAATTCCTCTGTACCAGGCTTAGGTAAGCTGAATTGATGCGTGTTAATCATCTTGAAATGAATTTTATGTGTACATTTTTATTTTCACACGTTGTTCTCCCGTGCAGGTGCTTCAACCAATAACGATGATGATGAAGGAGGGATGGACACAACTTCCATAGTGATAATAGTCATTTGGCAGCTCATCTTAACCGCTGGGCTCTTCACGGTGTGCGGTTGCTACTTAAGTAGAAGATACAAAAGCAAGAATACCGTATCTGACAATGAAATCAACTTCACTGACCTGGAGAAAATAAATGCTGACCGGCCAAAAACTGCAAAATTAGAAACAGCAGTTAATTTTGTAACAAGTACAACCTCAACGCGTGCAAACAAGGAAACTGGGGAGTCTACTGTTACTGTTGTAAGGAAGAGCGTACAGTTCCCGCATCTACCCAAAATGAGTCTTCCACCCATCCCCAGCAGAAGAAGTTTAAGAAAAAGCAGAGAGCCAAGGCCCTATTCTGTAACGGAGGATGTAGACGCTGGTGCTTCTGCACCTGCTCTCAGTGCAAAGCAAAGTTTTATCGGCATGGTGTTGGAAAGCATGGACGATTTTGAAGTATAAAGAATAGATTTTGTGACAAAAATGTTTAATCATGCAAAATTCTTGAAGTGTCCTATCAAAAGATGGCAACATTGGTCATATATAATCAAATACGTTCCGATTGCGTTTGAGTTTGCGATAAAATATTCTGCCAACTGTTTATTTGGAAGTTTATTGGAGGGAACAATTAAGTGGCAGTGGTGTTGGCTGGGTATATGTAGCCCCCTCCCCCCCACCTCAGTACACCTGCCCAAACGCATGGACATCCCCTTCCATAGTAATGAGAATGTTTTCAGAATTAGAACCCTGCATGGTGTCGTGAGTTTGCAAAATGACACATTCTGATGGAGGTTGATGCAAGAGAGCTAAAGTCAGTAGGACTGGGAGTGGCCACACAATCTGAGACAAAAGTTGGCTGCATGTACTGAATTTTTTTCAGAGGGCTGGGGGGGGGGGGGAACTTGCATCTTTTGAATCTTAGCGGAATAACTGTTCCACTGTAAACACCTCGACCTCAGCCATTGCACCTAGACGTGGACCATTCAGGGTGAATATTTGGTCATTTCTTCAAGGAAGTTGACTAAAATTGTACTGTCAATTAACCAATCAACAGAGCAGTTTACGGCAAACTCAAATTCAAGCTCCAAGGCAATCGGGGCGTAGATTCACTGAAAATCTGCTCTATATCTTCAGTTTACATGAAAATTTTCACTCATGTTGCAACTGGTATTTAAATTGAAATTAGTAGATTTTTCTCATCTGCTATTTGCCAAATGTGATATATTGTTGTGATACGCGAACATTTGTTTTACATGATTTATTTTCATGACGTCAACGTTTACGTGTTAGCTGTTCTGGATCGGTTCCACTGGCGTTTTTATTCCTATTTATCAGCATATATTAACATTATTTTAATAATGATGTCAAATACGTCGTGTATAGTTATGTTGACAAATTTACGAAGAAAAAATTTGTATCTTAGAAAGGTGGGCCCAGAACACATCTTGCGACAGCATTACTCATTTCTCTTGCAAAGGTCAAGTTACGATGTATCTAATTGAGAGAAAGAAAATACATCACTATCAATCAACAAGACTGAAGACAATAAAAATATAATTTTATGAAGACAATGAAAACGATCTAGGTTCCCTCTTCCAAATGAATGACAAACTGTAAGTAATGGTGTTTTTCACGATAGGCTAATCTGACAGAAACACAATCCAATTTTTAAGAATAATTTAAATTTAGAATTTAAATGTAAGGGTTATTTAGTGGGTACATTGTCAAATAATTAATGCAAACAACAGCAAGTAGAAATCTACTTAAAGATCTGTCAGATCTGACAGATCTGTGAGAAATGCCTTTCGTGATAAACTCGAATGAAGTAGCATTTAAGATTCTCGCGTCACCCCAGTACATCCGATTCGAATAAATTCATAGAATTCTGGTGAGCTAATTGAGTGTATGGCAACATCAAATCCTTTACTTAAGTTTCTTCGGCGAGAAAAATGGCCATCGTATACCAGATTCTGAATGAACTAAAAAATCTCATAATGAACCATTACGAGTCAGTCAAAATTGGATACCCTTCCGCCAGGGTGTTGAAGAAACTTGTAAGATTTAGAACTGTTTGTTAACATTAAAAAACAACTACACACGAATGTTTTCTGCACCGAGAACATCAAGAAAGGCCAATTTATCTTTTTCGAATATGTAAATTTTGGTCAGTATGTCCTTTAATGAGACCATTTGGTATATTCACCCCGACAAAAAGGTGTCCTTGATTTTTTTGAGAGCTGATACATTGAGCGCATAATTCGTACCTCAGTGGGTTTTGCAAATTGCATGTTGCACCGACTGCAAGCACTGTAATAACGTTGCTCAATTATCCTGTCACTTTCAAAGAAGTGACAATATTTTTGTAACTAAACTGTCAAAATTTTCCACAGCCTCAGAATGACGTTGCATTTTTCACTAATTGGTCAGGCGCGGTTCCTTCGATGAAAGAAAAGTTTCTAAAAAGCCGGGGAATAGTTGGAATTTAGCGCTGGAAGTTCAAAACTGGCTTACTTTCATTCATATCAAAAAATGTATGTGGTTTCGAACAAATGTAAAGCACGTGACGCATCGTCTTGTGTCTGGTGTATGCAATTTAGTTTCAGTTGTGTGCACCTGCGATTGTGTATTTCTGCCTCGAAATAGTACAAGTCAGACACAGTTAATTCGATATTGTTGTCTTATTAGCTCGGTCCTAATTACTAATAAGCTCTCTCTCTCTCTCCGTGTTTGGTGGTGTAATAATAACGTAATGGCAGTAATGTGTAGTTGGCACTCTGGTAACAGGATTCTGGTCGCATGTTAGCTGTCAGTGTTTTAGGTGGGAACCCCAATGCAGGGCTCATGCATATCTTATATACCCCCTGTGAAGCCGTTATTGGTTGTTATGTATTATTATGGCCTTACATTAAGGGAGAATGTGATTTCCCTCTCGTATATTATAAATACCCTTCTTAAGGTAATCATATATTGTATTACCTTGCAATATGCTAAAAAAATACATTTTTACTCCAATTGATTCCATTTTTTTCAATATGGTGAACAAAAAATTATGTCACTTCTTTCAAATACAATTTTTGCAATTATTTTGAACTGTTCCAATTATGCAATACTTTAACTAAACCCATTGAATTACCAAAATATGCATTCAAATTACAATTAGAAGCCACATTTACACATTTACAAATTTGACTAGAGTGACTATTTTAAAAATAGCCCTGTGACAGGCTGAGGTGGTTTAAGTTATATGTATCAAAATGTCAAAAGATGTCAAGTTGTCAAAAAGATGTCAAATGTGAAATAGTCAAACATGTGGACTATTGATGAGGTTCACAAAAAATAAGTTGACATAATGAGGTTCACACATATTGAAGTCAATTTGGATGTCACATATCTAGGTCATCAAAATTGGTCCAAAATACATTCTATGGGCATTTTGAGTGTTTTTGGTCACCATCATATGTGATGTCAAAATTGACATCAATATGTGTGAACCTCATTATGTCAATTTATTATTTTTGTGAATCTCCTCGATAGTCAAGGTGTTTGATCTTTTGACATTTGACATCTTTTTGACAATTTGACATCTTTTGACACAGGGCTATTTTTTCAAACTGCACAACTACAACATCCCCCTCTTTTTCTTTTTGAAAAGCTAGGATAGTAATGTACATTAAGTAAATACTAACTTAACACACACGTCTTTAGTCCTTGAATTTAGCTAGAACTTGAGTAGTTGTTCCAGATCTTACAGTAAAACTTTGTTGCTGGTATGAATCAGTTTGCTTAATAACACTAGGCTTAACTGGACTCATAGCCTTCACCTTTGGCTAACTAACAGATGTTTCAGCTCTGAAAGGAATTGATGGCTTTGCAGGAATAACTGATGGAGGAAAGTCAGAAGTAGGAGATGGCACAGAAGTGAATAGTTGTATTGGTAGTTCAAAATGTTCATTTACTTCTCTCAGCACATTGTTACTTCTTGGTTTCAAACATTCTTTGATTCTGCAGTGTATGTTGCCATTCATGTCAACAATATAAGTTCTTGGTTCTCTAATATGTTTAGTCTATTAAGGACAATACCTGGTTCCCAAACTTTCTCGATGGTATTTCTTACACACACTGGTGCTATATCATTCAGAACCCTTTTGTCTGTACTGGCTTTCCTGTCATAGGCTTCAGCTTGTCTTTGTTGCCTTTCATAATTCTTCTCTTGATGATTTTCATTGTCAGGATGTCTTGACTGAATATCTTTCTTGCTGCTGGGCATCAAAGTTTCAGGTTTGTGACCACAGAGTAAATCATATGGCAAATATCATCAAGTGGTGTAACTCTGTTTATCCACAATACTGTGTATGGACACTTACTGCTTTCCATAGCTTCTTTCACAATGATTTGTACATTCCAACTGCTCTATGGTGAGCTGAATGCAATTGTGATTCTATTCTTTTCACAGTTATCTTTGAATTTATGACTGATGTATTAAGTACTGAAATCAGTAATGATAATTGAGGGCAAACTATATTAAGCTAGCACACTGGTGAAATGGTTACTTATAGTTTCAGCTAACATGTCACTAAGTAGTCTAATTACTGGAAATCTAGAATAGTAGTCAACAATCATCAGGTACTCCAATCCTTTGAACTCAAATATGTCTGTACCCAGCTTCTCCCATGGCCTTGTGGGTAAATCAGGTTGCATAAGTGGTAACTTGGGCTGCTCTGTTTGATACTTGTTACATGTATCACCATCTTTTACCAGTTGTTTAGTGTCTTTTGTAATACCAGGTCAGAATATTAGAATGACTCAATTGTAAGAGGTAGACATTTGGTTTCACCTTAATGTCCTGTTTGTAAATCATCAAGTATCTTACCTCTATAGTACATCACCCCATACTGAAACAATTTTTCAGTTGAAAATTTTCGATTTTGATGACTCTTCAAAAACATGAAGGTGTTCAAAGTAAAAGTTGTAGTATTTTATTACAG
>JBCAUG010290196.1:0-17759 GCA_038406175.1 Haplosyllis leylae | reverse complement strand
AGGCAATAGTTTCAGTCGTGTTTGTCATGCCACAGGGGGGGTACTCAGGTCTGGTCCTGGGGGGGTACTCAGATCTGGTCCCGGGGGGTACTCAGGTCTGGTCTGGAGGGGTACTCAGGTCTGGTCCCAGGGGGGTACTCGGTCCTGGGGGGTACTCGGTCCGGGGGGGTATACTTGGTCCCAAGGGGGTACTCAGTCCCAGGGGGTACTTGGTCCTGGGGGGGTACTCAGTCCTGGGGGGGTACTCGGTCCCAGGGGGGTACTTGGTCCGGGGGGTACTCAGCATGAGTACCCCCCCAAAAATTTTTTTAAAATTTTTTTTTGAAATTTTTTTTTTTAAGTTTTTTTTTTGAAATTTTTTTTTTGGGGGACATGATTCTCTGGGGATAGGTCGGCTACACAGCGGGCGGTATGCCTCTTGCATTCACGCAGGAGGACTTTCTTGTTTTTGTACAAAATTGACATAAAGGGGTTTCCAAATCAGCAAAAAATAAAGTTACCACCAGTGGGAATCAAACTTACAACCCCAGCCATCTATGGATTAGAAGGCAGTTGCCTATCCCACTCTGCCACCCAGTCATGTGTTGAATAGAAGATCCTTAAACTGAACTTTGTTTCATGCTTCATTTCACTTTTTGAACTTGGATCATTTCTAGATTCAATAAAGTATGACTTTACAAGGGTCTCAAAATTTGAGACTCAAGGAATGACAGATTAGTATAGTTGGTGTTGTGAGTTCGATTCCCACTGGAGGCAACTTTATTTTTTGCCGATTTTGCAACCCCTCGCTGTCAATTTTTGTACAAAAATGCCAGAAATATCATTTACTAGTAATGATTACAAAATGTGGCTTGGCAAATAGCAGATGTCCGTTGTTGTTCCAGTCATTCTTCACCTCTCTATGAATTAAATAGCATAACGGAATGTATCCGTGGATAGTTGAATTAGCGATCATTGCTTGTAATGGGACTGATCAAAGGCGGTTTCTGCAAATTAACGGTTCAGATTGTCATGCATGATTTGCATGAAAATTCAACCAGGATATTTCCATTTCTTACAACCACATTTATCCAAAATCCTGTTTCGCAATGAACAAAAATTACAGTGGCGCGAGATTTGGACGCTTTGTAATTGCATTTGTGTTGCAAAAATATTCACAGAAGCAAATTTCACTCTTTTTCGTGAAACGGAAACTTTGATAGCAATCCATGTTCAGTAAATACACATCACTTCGGTTCAGACTATCACATCCTTAATTGGCTCCCAGAGGTAACTTGGCTTTCAAGAGGTCTTACAGCTGTCTCCATTAAATAGTGAATATCCATTTACAGATTTGGAATTGTGCTCTATCACACTGTAATCGGTCTGAAGTGTCTAGGAGGATGACACGCCTGTTATTGGATGTGTGTTACCGCGTGGTGACAAAATTGGCATGATTGCACTCCTTCTAGAGTAGCTAATTTGACGACAAGATTGCAATCGTTGGACAGAAACCATTTTTGTATCTATTTCTGTCATGATGAGACAGCAAGATGGGACTTTGGGAACATGGTCACAAAAGGAGAACATTTCCTGCCTATCATTGAATATGTGATTCCAAATCAGTCGAAAGGTCTTCTTGCAAGAAGACTGTGCAATTCGGGGAATTATTCAGACAAAGATATCGTGAAACTGTTGAAGTCTCATAGAATAAAGGAACTTTCTGGGAGACCACCGCCACAGGATTGGCGTCGGAATGAAGCGACCGATGAGGATTACGTGCCACGTCCTTGCCCTTGCTCTGCCCCCGGACGTACTGATTAGTCTCCACAGGAGACTATTTGTGGTGCAGTCGGTCTGAGCGAGTTGAAAAAAACTCTTGTCAAAATTTTGTAGTTCACCCCAAATTCTCACTAGATGTCTCACATAGTCAGCAACCACTTCCCCTCCTCTCCCCTCCCCTGCCCGCTGCAAATATAGGGAATTTTGGATTTTAGCAGATTTGGAATCAGCATCAAAAGTGGCAAGGGTGCTCACCACCCTCCCCCCCCCACCTCCCCCCACCAGACATAGGAAATTTCGGATTTTAGAAGCTTTGGACTCAGCATTAAAAGTTGGAAGGGAGGGCACCCTACTACTCCCCCTACCCCCGACATAGGGTATGTGGGATTTTAGCAGATTTGGCCTCAGCATCAAAAGTTCGAAGATAAACCCCCCCCCAATCCACTAGACATAGGGAATTTGGAAATTTTGCACATTTGAACTAAGAAGAGAGGTAGATCCAACCTCCGGAGACTTATTAGGCCGTTATGGTCAATTTTCTAGTTCCGCCTGCAATGCCCTCCTCATCGGAGAGCGTATCAGATTCCTCTTCGATTGCTCGACGTAGGAATACGGGGATAATGCCGGGGTCTTGAGGAAGTTTTGAAGCAAGCAAAGAGTAGGAGTAAAATCCTCTTGTAGATTACCATTCTTTTACATATTTTTGCTCATGTTTCTAAATTATTGAAAATAGTGTCAAAATGTTGGTAACCAAAGTTGGATAGAAATTGATTGGTTGAACCTTACTTTCATTTGAACTGTGAAACAAAATGCTGTAATTCAAAACTGGCTTTACTTTTTAGCGCACGGAATATATTTTTTGGATTCGTTCGTTTCAGTGACAATACCTTGCAAGGATTGGATTTATTTTAATGGTTATTAAAGGTGACCAACCTTTGCTAGAATGTTGATACTGACAAAAGCAGGGAATTGAAGTTCACTTTCAGACCGGTCACAGAATCGGTCAAATGCTAAAATAATAAATCATCTTGATCTTTGGGAAGCCATACATTGACGTGCTGCAAGACTTGCAACAACAATATACAAAACTTTATGAGTTGTCCATCTTTGTTTGGAATCCTTACAAAATGCGTAGTCCCTTAAAGTTGTTCTTACTCCTTGGAGAACAATAGAAGAGAAAGTTCACACTCAGATTCTACAAAATAGAGAATAACGTTATGAATTCATTATCATTTTAGGAATGACACCAGCAGCTTTAGCTGGGGGTAATAGCATTCTACTTTTTTGCATGTTTGGTATGCATTCTTAGTTGTGTGAGTGAAGTGAGAGGTTGTGTGTCTTCTATTTTGATGTTTAGTTTTATGTTAAAATGGCAAATTTTGATGCATTTGATGATGATTATGGGGATTTGTTCATCATACAAATAAGTAAAATGGATAGTGTGGTGTCTTTGGAAGAGTATGGTCAATTTAAAACAGTGAAAATTGATGAATATTTGGATTACAGTGATTTTGAGGAGGACAGCATGGAGTGAAGGCTCAGGTGGGTGGCAGTCTGCATTTAACATATATAGTGAAATTTAGGTTTGCAATGTTGCATGTATTTTAAGTTGCTTTTAACCTAAAAAATTTTGATTTTTTAAGTCAGTTGCAGTTGAAGGTGACAGAGAACGCCTCTCAGAAGAAGGTAGCAAGAGGTCCCGGTAAAATTGGTCTGTCTCTAGTTATGGGGTGAGTCTTAATGATAGTCGGTTTATGGGTTTCGGTTTTTATTGGGGTATGTTTTGAATTTTTGCAGAAAATTGGCTTGTTGAACCTATGATTTTTTTTTCAATAAATAGTGTATATGAAAGGTGCTCTATATGATAAAAGTAGAATTTTGAAAAAATATTGATTTTGAAAATTTGGTTTTAGAATCAACTTGGCAGCTTACAGACTGAAAAGTCATGCAATTGGTATGAAGGCAAGTGGACCTAGAGGTAGGACCAGATCTTATAATAGGATGTCTGATGGGAAGATATCGAAAATGATGGAAATTACCTTTCAACAGCACACTAAAGCAAAGATCAAGTGGGCATTTAATTGCTATTCTGACTAGAGAGACATGAGACTCCAAGATCCATCACAGCTTGACATTGATATTCTTGATGCCAATTTGATAGACACTAAGAACTTAGATAAAAGTAACTTGGAGTATGCATTGTGTAGATTTATTTGCAAAGTTATAAAGTTTAAGGAGGAGAGGACTATCCAGGTCACATTCTCTACCAAATCGTATGCACATTACAGAGTCACTTAAAGAAAGAGGGCCTTAACTGGAAGCTGGTTCACAGTAATGAATTTCAAAATTTTCAAAGAGTGTTAGATAAGATTATACAGGAAAGGGCATCTATGTCTTTAGGGACAATTCCAAAACAAGCATAAGTAATAAGTATGAAAATTGAGAATGAGCTCTGGGAAAAGCTAGTTTTAGGTGGAGAAACTCCTAAAAAATTACAGTGTACAGCCTTATATTTGATTGGAGTCAACTGTACATTGCATGCCAGTGATGAACACTATACCCTTCAAAGGCCAGGGGGGTTGTGTACCTTCCCAGTTCTCTTTTGAATTTGATGAACTTGGATTGAAATGTCTAGTTTATAGAGAGGATACAATTACTAAAGTACCATTTAACCATGTTAAAGGGATTTTACTAGACTGAACAAAAAAATTCCCCCATGGATGTGGGGTGGACTGGATTTTGTGGTATCATGCGCAGTATTTATGACATCACGGCATTCCTAGGCAGTTTGTTTATTTTCTTCACACCCACCCACCCTTTGGAACATTCTCTTTACTTGTTGGAATGGTTTGTGTGAGGGGGCATTGGTTTTGGTTTCACATGCAGGGTGAAAATTTTCAATAAGGGCACCTTTTGGTGCAGGTACTTTATGCAGACAGGGGCACTGGTCACTGCAGCAACAGCTTATTACTGTTAATTACGTGTATTTGTGTAAGAGAAAATAAACCTTAGTTCAATTTTAAAAAATTTTGCAGTTCTAGTTATTATAAAACAAACGGGGAGGTTTGAAAGATATGAAAAAGGAGTTTGGGTAAAACCCAATGTTAACTGGAAATGCTGTCCAGTAAGAATTATTGAGAAATATTTCAATCTTTTGCCTAAAGAAGGGGTGAAGCCAAACTTGTATCTTCAGAGTTTAAGAAGGCCATAGCCAAATTGTTGGTATTCAACCCTTCCTATATGGATCAATACATTGAGGAACACTGTCAGATCTCTCTACTATCTACTTAGGACATGTGCCACCCATCAAGTGGGAGAAAGTTCAAAGATTGTGAAAGAAATTACAGGCCACATCTCTGGTGCAGCCAACAAGTATCAAACCACCTAAGATGCACAAGCAAGTGGTGTAATTCAGGGAAGCATAGCACCCATTAAATTATCTCAGGCAGAACCAATGAAGATTGTAGATGCCCAAAAAAGTTAAGACAAATGAACAGAAATGTCATTTAGATAGGTTGGTGTTGCCTAAAAGTGAAGTACTTGTGAGCAGAAAATCTCATTCAGATGATACTAAAGTGCAAGAAGTAGCAAGTATCATAGAAACTGCATTGGGTGTGGCTGGTCAGTGTAAAGCAAAAGCAACAGCTGTGTTTGAATTGTTGGACTAAACACATCAAAACTTGCCAAAAATTATTAAATTGTATTGTCAAATTAAGAACGTTGCATTAAAGTGTGCTGTGTTTTGAAAAAAAAGTTAATAAAGTGTGATTGACATTAAATTTACTTTTTGTCTCATTTTCATGTGTAAAGTTAAAAAAGTGCACTTTTCAGTGCACCAAGTGCACCCAATTCATTTTCTTACAATGCTTATTGTGCACTCAAGACAATGCAATAGTAACCAACAAAATTAATTACCATTTTAATGAATAGAAACTATGCCAAGAGTTTTTAAAGTACCTGAAGTGCTATGTCCTTTTAAACTGGAAGTATTCAGATCGAAATATTGCCTTATTGCCTGACAATCTGTCCCTGACTAAGTTGCATTTATTAAGATATTGATTGAATATGAAAAATGTATAAATTCTAGTAAAAATGTGTTCATTGCACACGGGGTCCCGCTATCAGCTTTTATTGTGACAGGTCATCATAGTTGGAGAAAGGTTCGTGTGAAAAAGGACAGAAATTGTCACAGCTGGCCACAAATTTAAGCACGGAAATGGATCTAACTCAATCAGTTGTTCATTTAATTGTAAGTATTAGATGGTGTGGAAGAGATTAAAATCTAATTTGGTTTCCCCGGAAGTCGACGTTTACTCTTATTCAATTGGACTGACAAATTCCTGTCTATGTGCACTAGTCTTTACAAAACTTACATGCAAAAAAAAAGATTTAAGATAATCATTCCTTTTTACCATGAAGTTCACAATTTTAAATTACTTAACATAATATATTAGGTTTTTCTGCCAATAGCACTGTCAAGTCAGTTCTGCGCGTATGGAGTTTTGTATAGAATATCATGTTTACCATTGACGCCGTGTTAGTTGAGATCAAATTCTACTCAGTTTGACACCAGCTGGCAGTGCCACATGATTGCATACAGCACCTACACTCTAAGTGTTAAATATCTTACACATGAATGTTGCCGAGGTCGGCACTTTAAGTGCCGATTTTAGCCCCTTACACTCACTGTAGAGTTACAAGCTTATGTGCATCTGAAAGAGCAGGTTCTAAGCTTTAATTTGGTGTGATCATCTGTGATAATTTTGTCAATGTTACCAAATGATTCAAAATCACTCACTGTTGACTGTGGCACATCACAATTTTACATTAGCAATTAGGGACATTTAACCCTTATGCTGCCGAGTGTAGCTATTGTGATTTTGGCAAACATTCCAGTAAATGCCACAATATATCAAACACACTTGTTTGTAACGTACCCAAATCTAAATTCTCAATCCCAATTTCATCAAAATTCTATATCTTCATCCCATGCCAACAATCATTATAGTTATCATCCAAATTATCAAACTTGTTACTGCCAAAGTCCACTTTAGTGTATGATATTTTGTACATTCTATGTCATACTGTGCCAGGTGTAACAATTTTGTGAGTCTTAGACATGTTCAACACAATTACACCAAAGTTTCTACTATACACATTTTGTGAGCAAGATTGTGTAATTTTATCATGTTTACTACCCCATAGTTTACCATGTTCATACAATTTTTCTTTCTTTCAAAAATACAACAATATCAAATAGTACCTCTACAAATATACAAATTTATTCGAATTATTTTACATAAATAGCATAATCCAACAATGTTTCCTCTATACATTGTCCAAATTATCCTGTTCCATCATTTCCATTACCTTCTCTTGATAATGTAACTCAGTATGAAAAAATTCAAAACAAGGTGAAATACATAGAGCCTTACGGCAATCTTCACACCAATAAGAAGGTCTCTTTTTTCTAATGCCTGGTAATTTACTACACACAAAGCACATTCTTGTTGGCTTTTTCCTTTTTCTACCTTCTTGTGGAATGCTTTTCAAGAAATGCCTTTCACTCAATCTTTTTTCATTATGGTCATCCACATGATATTTCCCCAATTTAGTACTAAGTACTGGGGGGTAATGGAATTTTGTAACATTTTAGTCCCTCTTGGATTAGATACTTCACCAAATAATCCTGAAATTCATCATGACTCAATGCTTGTTCAATATGTACACATTCAATATCACCAAATTGAACAAATAAATGAGCAATTTTCTTGATCATTTCATACTTTTCCTTAGAAAGGAATAGTAATTTAATAATTGGTCACTAAGATCAACCCTCCCATTCTGCCACAATAGTAGTAAACTGACTCTTGTTTTTCAATTTTCCTACCCTCTCTATCCAAGTGACCAGTTTCAACCAAAATTGTCTGGCCCAAACTAGCTGGCCTCAACGAAAACCTTGCTGGCTTACCCATCCAGACAGAAACATCGCCTATGAGAGCACAGGAGAACACAATGATGTCGTCTAAATAAATTAGGCAGTAGGTGAGGTTAAGCTCACCTGAACAGTTCTGCATGAGCCGCTGAAAAGTTGCAGGAGCATTGCAGAGGCTGAAAGGCATCCGATAACACTCAAAGAGGTCCATACTACCTAAAGTAAAGGTGGGGAACTGCTTAGACTGCTCCTCCATGGGGACCTGCAAAAATTTGGACGTTAAATCAAACATCGAGTAGTAGGCAGAGACTGAGAGGCAATCCAAGGATTCACCAATGTGGGGCAAAGGATGTGAGTCCTTACGTGTCAGAGAATTGAGTCTTCTGAAGTCAATGCAAAACCTCAGTGACCCATCTTTCTTACGGACCAACACAACCATATTGCACCACGGACTGGTGCTGGGGCAGATTGCTCCAGCATCCAACATTAACTTGAGATGCTCCCATACCTCATCCACCTGTGGAGGCAGTATGTGTCAGAAGCGTTCCCTGAAAGGCATTGCATCAGGGTTCTTGAGCACAATCCTGTGCTCAACTGCTTTGGTCCATCCTATCTCATGTTTTTTGAGGGAGAATAGATCATGATACTCTGCCAGGAGGCTGCAAGCTTGGGCAGCCTTCTCCTCTGTCCAGGACTCTAGACCTGTTAAGTCCAGTTTTTCAAAGAGCTTCGTGCACCTTTCCTCTAAGGTGAGTGCCTGTTGGGCAGCAGCTTGATGAGGCACCACCACATCACCAGACACAGGAGGTACCAGATTGGCAGACTCCATCATGGCTAATGGGATGCCTTTTGCAATCTCCACCCAATCACTAGTGTTGTTCCTCAAAACCAGAGTCACCTTGTTGCTACCGTTAGCCAAGGTGGCGTAGGCACTGAGAACATCAACTCCCACGGGGAGCTCAGGCAGTCTCCTTTCGAGGCTGTGCATTAAAACATTTAACCTGTAACCCAGGAGTGTCAACTTGACCCTCCTGTGAGTGGCTTTATGGCCAAATGGGGGAATAAGGATCTTGCCACTAGAACGAACGACTTCCTTCACCTCACTAGGGATGATAGGTTTATTAGCCACATCATCCAGGCAACAAGATGCTACGCGGGCACCTATGCCTCTCATGAGCCATGAGACTCGTGAAGAAGTCCAAAGTGTCGCCAATTTGGAGATCTCGCTCTCCTTGATAACCTCCATCACTCGATAGAGAGTGGGGGTACCAAGGATTACAGGACACTCCTTCATACCAGGATCATCTAACACAATGGCTATTTGATCCTCATCATAACCTCATACACAGGGCACCTTGACGTTCGTGATGACAAACCCAGTAGGTTTGACCATGATGCCACCAATACCATGTATGGGAGGTATCTCCCGTCCAGTTTCTTCCTGTAGGCACTCCAAAGGGAACACCGGCATATCACGTTGCAGTGCATACTGCGGCGTGATGAAGTTAAGTTGGGCCCCATTGTCCAAAAGACAAGTGGTGAGCTCATCATTAATGATAGCCTCACCCCAATTTTGTGGTCCAATCCAACACTGGAAAGGATTAGGGTTCAACAGTGGAGACCTTTTCTCCTTTCCCACTAACTCTGCTAAGACAGCTGCAATGGTGGCTGCTCTTGATGTGAGTCGTCGACGTAACCCACATTGGCAGTCACCAATCGTGTGCCAGATTGTTTTTGAGTGCTCCCCCGGCAGCAGGGGCCTCCAATATGTTTTTGCATGGGAGCAGTCACGAATTAGGTGATCAGGAGAGTCACAGGTGAAGCAGCACTTCTTGGCTCTCTCGTCAGCCTCCATGGCTCTTGTGAACTTCATGTTCAGCTCCCAATCTCCACCCTCAGCTTCGCAGAGGAAATCTAGGATGTACAGCCTGCCTCCATAATCTGGGGCAGGCTCTGCACCATCAGATTCATTCCCCTCTTCAACTGTGGTGGTAGGAGGGTCATGCCCTCCCCCTGCCCTAGCAGGAAAGGCAGTAGTTTTGTGGTACTTTGGCTTGTAGGCCTGAGGCACTGAGGTGCCTATAGAAGATCGGTTGTGGGTTTGGGGAGCTGAATAACTTCCCCCCACAGTGCATTTTTGGTGGGCCACATAGGTTTCGTGCTGCTTGACAGCATCATACATCTGTTCAGCTGTCAACTGGCCATCCCTTGCAGCCCAGGAGTTCAGGACGTGATGAACACTGTCCTTCATCCTGCCGATGGAGACTTTGTACTGTAGTATTTCAGCCTCCAGATGAGTAATTTGAGCAGGCCAGTCTTTGAGGAGGCTGGCAACAGCGCTTCCCACACAAATAAGGAAGTCAGTTGCCTTCTCCCTCTCCTGCTGCCTCATATTCTCCACCATATTCTGTTGGTCACAGAATGTGAGGGTCCCACAATAGTGTGACCTCAAACAGAGAAGAAAATTGAGATCAGTGATCTCGCTGCCTGGAATGTTAAAACATATCCAGTCGAGCTTATCAGCTGCCTCATCTTTCAGGGCGGCCATTACCTGAGGCATCAAGAAATGATCCTCATAATAATCCCTGTAGTTGGTGATAACTCTGACCCAACACCTAAAGGAGCTGGCCACATCATGGGACAACTCATCTTTTCCAAGGAAGTCTGGTAGTACCACCTTGTTGGAGACACCACCTTTCTTCTGCCTCGTCCCTCCTTGAGTAACTATCATGGATGAGGCATCGGAGTCAGCATCTGTAGTCTCAAGACCACTCTGCTGACTCCCCAAACCCTTACTACCTCAGCTTTGGTGTCCACCTCTCTTCTTCTTCTTCCCAGAGGCAGTAACTGCATCTGTAGTGAACCCTTCATTGTCCGTCATGTAGGCAGGCATGGAGAGTCCATGTTGGAGCAAGGTTAGAGCACCAGATGGAGCTCCCATAGCAGCACCAGGGCTCCGTGGCTGTTGCAGGAGAAGACGCCAGTGGTACAAAAGACTACGCTGTGGCCGTAAGGCTGGAGGCAACCTGAAGCACCAAAAGGCACTCTGTTAACTCCAAACGTGCCACACAAAGACGTTCCTTTTGTAACTTCTTGAGCCTGGCCACCACTTGAGTGGCCTGGTCCAAACTAACTGGCCTCAACAAAAACCTTGCTGGCTTACCCATACATACAGAAATGTTGCCTATGAGAGCACAGGCATCTGTTGCCTGCTCGACAGACAGTCCAGCACGAGGGGCACCCTTCTTGCCAGAAAAGGCAAGGAGGTAATCCCCTTCTCTAACATAGGCACTGGTACACCCTGGATATACCATATTGAGGACATCCACTACAAAGTCTGAACTGATGGTGTTGGCTTTGGGGAAAGTGAACTCCCCGTTAGCAGTCATCACCTCAATCCACATTTCCAAGGCATAGTAGGCATAGCAGGCAGGGGAGGAACCACTACTCCCTCTCATCTCTTTTGGGCTTGCCTTTGGAGCCCGCATTGGCTTTGTAGAAAACCTCGAGGCAGTCCTATGCCTCGCTAACAGTAGTAGTATCATTGAGACCACCCCAACTGCTGGAGATGAGTCCCTTGGCCTAGACTGGGTAGGTCGGGTGTTGCCACCCACAGAAACAATTCCAGGGGCTCCAGCAGGTTCCCCCAATTGATCAGAAGGTTGTTTAATAGCCATTCTATGAACCCCAAAGTGAGGTCGACCCTACACATGATGATACTTGTGAGATTTTAAAGATGAGTAAGAATACTTGTGTGTACCAGAGGACCCTACCAGAGGATCCCAGCCAATGGCCACTACCTGACCACTAGCAACCGCCAACAGCTGCCAAGGGCTTAATAAAAATTAATTAAGTACAGTTTTCTACCGGCTTTCTCTAGGCTTGCCCACCCAGGGATACCAATAAGGTGTCATGCCAGCAGGATGTGGAGGCAACACCTGATGGCCTTTCACCTTAAACTAGCCTCTCCTTCCATAGGAGAGGTGGGAAGCTTTGGCTGAAAGCAATAAATAATGATACAAACCTAATAAAAGATATCAAGGCAGAAACTTCTGATTGAAGCAGCCTCGTTAACCTGAAAGGAGAGCCTTCTCCATTTACCAGCCTGTGAATCTTACAACCGATCCTTATGCACCACTTGCCAGAGATTGAGTGCCCGGAGTTCAGAGCCATGCCTGCTTTTATACAAGGTGTGACGTCATAATGGAAGGTACAATCGAACATTCAGGGCTTACGGGCAGATGTGTCTCTGATTGGCCAGGTGCGCCTTGATCACATGAAGCGTGTGTGACGTGAGAGCATGAAGGCCTCTCATTGGTCTAACACACCCCAGCAACCATGACGTAGGTGATGTACCGGAGGTGTCTCATAAGAGTCGTAACGCTCATATGAGGAGCATTCTGGATTAGATCTAGAAGGCTCCCAAAGTACCCAAGAAGTCCCTCTCCCTTACAAAGGAGAGCTTGCTCTCTGGGGAGAAGGCCTCTCACCTTCAAAGAAGGCTCTTGCTATCTGGAAAGGAGGCCTCTGCAAGAGAGGCCGCCCATAGTACATATGGCTGGCAAATGAAAAAGAGGGGCTGCCTTTACAGTGGCACCACATATATAAATACAGCATCAAAACAAATAACAATTTATAACTTATGTTAGATGGGGTTTTTGTATGTGAGTTTTCTCTTCTGGTTAAGGTTTGTTTCAGGTTCTGCAGTTCTGAGATTCTGTCAGTAATAACTGAGCCCCTCCCTTACCCAGGTGAAAACTGCATTGGGAACCAATGTTGTCCTGTATCAAGCACTGAAACAAGTGAAATTATTAAGGTACTTTGGAATCACTTTGGTCACAAGTCATCAGATTGCTAATCTGTTCATCTGGTTGCAAACTGCAATAGATAAGAGTGGTTCACATTGCTCTACTTGACTCTTCTCTAACAGTGTCTGTGTTAGTGATACACTGTGACCCACAATTGTGGCAGTGTTTCCTTGTACTGAGTTGCGGTACATCTCGTACTGGAGCACTTGGTTACATTTATCTGAATGAAGAAGTTTCTAATTTACAGCATTGGTTGGTTTGGATTTCTGATCAGTAGGGCTTTCTAGGTGTGCCTGAAAGTAAATGAGTACATTTATTACTTTTTGTTATTGTCCAACTAAGTCATACACTAAATTATGGGTTCCTTGGGGTGGGTGCACAGGGCAAATGTTTGCCTTGTTTTCCCAAATGTGATTTTTCTACAATAATAATGTACATGTATTTTAATTGGTAGTCATTGTGACTCTGGTGGGTCATATGGTTGTTGTTGTAACTTGATGTTTAGTTTTATTAGCTGAGGGAATGGGAATGCATGTAGCAGTCACTGTGCACAAGGTTATTACCTCTGCTCGGTTAATTTGCGCAGCTTCTCCTTATTTGTGGTGTGTGAACCAGTTGGGAAATCAAGTGGCATAATTAGTATTCATCATGAAATATGTGACTGTGCCTTTTGTGGGGCTTTAATGTTGTTTGGGTGTAATTTGTTTGTGATTCTGGCCATTTGTTCCAAATTGTGGTGTTCTGACCTGTGATTATATTTAATGGTGAAATTAATTAGGATGCTTGATTTTTGTGGGTGTAGCTCCTGTGGTTTTTTGTGGGAAGTGGTGCTATATTTTCTTTCTTTGTTTAGACCAAGGCGAGGCTTCCTCAGTCCTTTCCAAAACTTTCACATGATTTCTGAGTAACTAAAACAAATGGAACAAAAGACATAAATTGAAATAAAAACAGTTACTCAGATTTAATGCGGTCTTGGCTGCATCCTGGTTTTGATGGTTTTGCTTCTTTTTACTTATTTGTGGTGTCAAGATCTGCTTGAAATTTCAACTGGTTAAATTATTGACACAATTTCATTCTAGGTTTGTGGTTTGTTCCAAATATTACAATGTTATACTTGGTTTACATCATGTATTTGTCCAATGGGGTTCACTGTATGTGGTGTACCGTACAGTGTACAATGATGCTGCAATAGTGGATTGTTACAACTTTTGTTTTACTTGGGCCAAGGTTGTACATCCCCAGCCTTCCAAAATTGGGAAGGATACAGAATCCACACTGTTTGTGATGGGTATTGCTTCAATGACTAATGCTGTGCTGTTCTGTTGCTGTCCTGAAACAGAGTAAGGGTTTGACCTTTTACTTTTTCTGGTGTGATGATTTGCTGAAATTTCAAACAGGGTAATTAGTTTGAGTAACAAATTTCAAGTAACTTGTGTGTGGTAACTGTATTGTTGGGATGATGAATTTATGTTATTTGATGGGATGCTAAACTCATTGTAGACATTTACTCTATGGTGATCATGACATTACTTGTTGTGTGGTTGAGGTTGTGCATCCCAAGCCTTCCAAAATTGGTGAAATGTACAATATACTGGATTGGTTTTGGTGTTTACATTGTTTACATTTTGGCCTCAGGTAGAGTAAATGTCTACCTGTCACAAATCTTGGTGTGCTAAAAAGATAAGAAATAATTTAATAAAATCAAATACATGTTTAATTTAAAAAATATATGTGAAAGACTTTTTGCTACAGCTTTCCTTTAATTGTAACTTGGGTGTGGGTCTTGAATTTTGTGTGTTTGGCTGGTCGAGTGTATGCCTTCTCGACCTTTTAAAACAGTGACACATTGGTACTGTTTGCTGCAACTCTGTCTGCTGTTTCTTCCATGGTCTTAAATGGAGTAGACAGTGGTTTGTTCCTAAATGTGGTGTGCTGTAAAGATGGGGATAAAAGATATGACAAAGTCTTTTGGTTTGTTTCAGCTGAGTCTGTGATTCTCAGCTCTCTAAAATTGAAAGTCATTATGTGTTAATGTAGCTCATTTGGTATAATATTTTGTTTGGGTGGTCAAATTGCAGTAAGGTTTTTCTTTCTACTAAATGTGGTGTGTGATGATCTGTAACAAAATACTGGATAAAATAAGTTGTCACACTACTTTCTATAACCTGTGTACACATTTTACTATATGTATGGTACTAATTTATGAATGGTGCTGCTTGTGTGTAGAGTCATTGTACACACTATGTTTGGTTTTGTTTTTTATAATGTAGTTTTCATTACTTACCAGCTACTTGTTTGTGTGTTTTGAGTCCTGTTATACTTACAGCTTTTTGAAACTGTTGGATGCTTTAATTTGTGCTTGACTCTGGTTATAGCGAGTATATGTGTTGGGGCATCTGGGTATTATCTGGTCTTTGTATGACTGTGGCGATGGTTGAAGTTTTCTATTTTGGTGCTTACTTGCATTTTAGTCTTGTCTTTTCTGAAACATATGTGGATTTTCATCAGTACACTTAATTCACTTGCTCAGTGAATGTAGGCAACTTTGGGCTGTATCTTGGTCTTGGGGTATCCTAGAACTTGCAAGTCTGATTTGGTTTTGGGTTACATTGTTACTGATGGTATTGTAAGATTTGAGATGGCTGGCTGGTACCAATTGCTTGTGGGAGTAATTTGAAATTTTGTGACATTGTGTGAATGGGGCTTTATGTTTGGGATTTTATGATATATGATTTTATTTTTTTTTATAAAGAAGTGTAAATAAATGCCACTGAGTAGTTGGGGAGGAACTGGTTTAATTTGTGTATGGGTGGTTTGCTTTGGGAACAGGGTAGTTTGGTTTGGGAACAAAGGAAAAATTTCTTATATTTTGTGATACCATAGATTTGATCAACTGTAAAATTATGAATTATTAGTATTTATGAATAAAATAAATTTTAATCAATATCTTGAATCAATAATATATTATAAATTAAAAATGTTTTTTATTGACTGATTATAAATAGATTGATAATAAAATGAAAGTGTTTAAACAAAAAACCGGAAAAAAGGGACTGGTTTGGTTCACTAACACCATGTCTATATTATAATATATAATATAACAACAAGTAATAGATATATAGAACTTGTAAAAGTGATCCTCTATACCAACAATAGGTGCCCTATCTACAAACACTTTTTTCCTAGTGGTTACTTTACCAGTGTTTAGAATCTGTACTCATGGCCAGAAAATACCACATAGATCTTCTTTTTCTTGATGAAGATATTTTCTATGGTACCTTGCTTTATAACCTAAGAAAGTCAATGCTTATGTGTGAACAATTTTTGATTGCACTGCATCTATTGAATACCTGCAGTTTTAAAATGTGACAATCCTTCATTTCTCTTCACTTTCAAATGTTAAGTAATCTGTATTACTATTGTCTCACTTTTATAATATATTTCCATATATCTTTTGAACATTTAATTGATATTATCAGTACTTTTATGCAAATGATATTTCAGAAATGTTTAAAAGCAGGGATAGAACTTATTAAGATGCAGGGTATTTCTACTGTTTTAATCTCTAAACTTATGACATACTTTTACAGCCAGTTGTAGACTACTTAAAGATGGATATTGAGGGATCAGAAGTATCTGCAATAAAAGCAATGGCATCAGAAAAAATGCTGCATAATATTAAACAATTGGCACTGGAGGTATATCATTCTTCACAAATAGTACTGTTATTGATATAGATCTATAATAGTCTTTTTAGTATTCATTTTTTTCTGGAAATTGCATATATCACCAGTTTTACCTTTCTAGCCATTCTGGGTCTGATTTTTAATGTTGTCAATTTTAATCCTTGAGGGGTTAGCAGCTAGGTCATGCAGATTCCAATCTCAGGGGGTGACAGTGCAGTTGTTCATGGGTGTCAGTTTGTGCACTGGGCCACAATTTGGGTAAAAGCAGGAAGAGATTCACGTCCCTATCCCGAGGGGTTCAGACCAAGAGGAAATACACCAGACTTCATACTTGAACACTTTATTGACTATTCAGCACAATTCACATAGATGGCATTTGCTGAGCAAGAAAAATCCTGCAATTACAATAATCATATTCTATAGTGACAATCACCACTTTACTGTGAAAACTACATTGTACTAATTTCAAGTTAATTTACATTGATGATTGATGAGTGAGGAGTTTGCTGCATGCCTGACTCAGGGGATGGCTGGAAATGGCCAGATTGTGTCAATCTGAGCATTTCAACCTCACAAAGCCATGGGAGCCAACTCCTCAAATACCTGAGAAATCCCTATTGTATGGGGTTGATGTGAATATTCTGGTGTCCAGCCTGCCTTTCCTGAGGATCAATGGGCATCAAGGTATTTATAGGCAGTCAGGTGCACCTTCATATTCCTACACCACAGAAAATAGTTCAGGCCCACAGTGCATACAAGCAATCTGGCTCTCTACCTCCTCAAAGATCACTCATTATGGTTATTTCTAACCAATTGGGAGGAGGTTGTCACATGAAATGATGTATTTTCTAGACAGAGTGATGTGATGTATGTTTGAACCAATCAGTAACCATATAATCCATGTCAGGATGATGTAATGTCCAGCCTGAGTATTGTACTCAAGCATACTCATTCCCACCCCCTCAGTCTCCTAAGTGTGCTAAAAACACTTTCAATTCTTTGGAGACACTATCCAGACCTAGTTAAAATAGGTCTCCACCTGGGGAAAAGTTAAAAAGGTGATTTCTAATGCCTCTCCTTAAGGGTGGCAAAGGCCCCTATTTCACACCAAAAAATGGGCCCCCCTCATAAATGAAGCATCACTTTTGATTAAAATATTATTTCTAAAACTCATTTATTAATGTTTTTCATTTAAAAAGTAAAGATATCTTCAATTTAAATATTTTTACAATTTAATATGTGAAATATAGTAACAATGTTGCCAATAAAGGTAAAATATTTTTAAAATTCAATATTTGTAAAATTAAAAACATGCAAAATAAAATAAATTTTAAGTTAATATTAAATAATTTTTATATTTGAAAACATTTTGCTATTTTACAAATGATAATTAAGTTACATTTTTAAATTATTTCCTCCTATATGAAATATTGACAAAAAGTTGTGTTAAGGGGAAAAGAAGAAGGGGAAATGGTACATGTTATCTGAGGGTTCAAGTGTTAAGGAAAGCCCTGAAGATAAGCAGGCCTCTGCCCCTTGTGTCAGGGGAAGTGCCAAGATTTCACGGCG
>JBCAUG010290086.1:0-17765 GCA_038406175.1 Haplosyllis leylae | reverse complement strand
ATTTTTAGTTTATTTCATTTTATTTTCAAATAATATGTTTATTTACAAGTTAAATGTCCTTCAAAATTTTCGATTGTTAAATAACCATATAGATCTACATACATACAATATACATTTTTAGTTTATTTCATTTTATTTTCAAATAATATGTTTATTTACAAGTTAAATGTCCTTCAAAATTTTCGATTGTTAAATAACCATATAGATCTACATACATACAATATACATTTTTAGTTTATTTCATTTTATTTTCAAATAATATGTTTATTTACAAGTTAAATGTCCTTCAAAATTTTCGATTGTGAGACATACGAATTGAACATTTTCTGACAAATACTCAGTTTTGACTTTTCAAGCCAATACAGCAAATCATCCGTCAACACGTGACTTAGTTTAATTACTTCTTATCAGTCACGTTGATTTTGATTCAGAGTACTGTAAATTTACATTGAATTCGGCTGAACTGTTAACTATTGCCAATTTATTTCCATGTGAAGTTGTGCTTACCATTATGAAAAACTCTTTTGTTTCACTGTGTTAAACTAATATAAGAAAATCAAATTCATTTATCGCCTGCGATGAATCATCGGCCTTCAGCAAGAAAAGTGACGACAACTTATCTAAAGTCACTTTTAAGTTAAACGATTATAAAAGCCCCTTCAGGATCTATAGGAAAGAAGACATCCAAATCAATATTTAAAACAGATCCTTGGAACTTGTTTCGCACTCGACCTTCAAGTCAGGAAGGTTTTAATGGATTTCTCAATTTTCCAGTTTCAGCTCCTAATATCTCAACAGTAATAGTGTAAAGCTGTAAGTGAACAGGTGAATGGTGTGGTAGAGGAATGACAGAAATAGTATAAAGCTGTAAGTGAACATATGAATGGTGTAGTAGAGGAATGACAGTAATAGTCCAAAGCTGTAGGGGAACTGATAAGTTGAGATGAAAAAAGAATAGCAGTAATTGTGTAAATATGTAGGTGGGCCAGACAGACTGGTGTCATTTGAGAATATTAGAACGAGTGTTAAGTTCCCAATGCACAAATAAAAGTTCTCTAAAAATAGCCATAGAGTATCCCGAAAATGCCTTATGTGAGGACATCAATATGAGATCAATAGAAATAAAATTACACACTCATATTTTAAGGATTCTTTTTTATTTTTTTAAATAAATTTTGTAGGACACGAGTCCTTTTTGTGGGGCCACTGATACCCCTGTTTTGGACTTCTGGTGACATCTGCCCTGGGTTTCAAAGACAGGGTGGATCCCTCACTTGCGTGCTTCCTCGCCTGCGTGCAATGGATTTCAGACCTTTAAAGATTCACAATGTACAAGTTGTATCGTTGATTTTGGGATAATTATCAAGCTTAATTCGAATCCCAGACCGGAATGACTGTGAAACATTTCATGGCAAATACTATTCTGTAGTCTGTTACTCTTTGATTTTTCCATCAAGTCAAAAGAAAAGTCAATTATATTTTTTTTTAAAAATAAGGCTAAAAATTATAACTTCCTACGCAGCTTACAGTTTTTAAACTTCACTTCTAATGTAGCTTAGAGTTTGTTTTTAAATTTTCCTCATTGATACGTCCCAGGAGGTGGGAAAATCTGAAAATTTAAATTAAACATTGATTCTATTGTCCACAGCGACACGGACACACCAAGACTTGAAAGTTTCGTGTTTTGGTGACACTTGTCCGTTCGAGGTTTTCGGAAACTGATTTGATTTGTCTTGATTAAATTTGATTTGTTGTATTGTTAATATACTTTATTTGACGTCTCCCACCCCATTATTTCCAGTATAATTAAAGTATTTCAGATAGTTTAATTTTTAAATTTAAAGTCAGTAACAGGAGTAAAAGTAACAAATATTATAAAATGTACTTAAATGCAATACAACCAAATCAGACGAATTTCAGAAAACCTTGTTTGGCGTCAAGGGCATCATGGAAATTTGGTTGATCTATTTATGATTTATAAAATCCACAGAGCGCTTTCTCATATCAACAAAAATGACTTGATATAAATAAGTAACTTGTAACCTTTCAGAATGATGTTGAAAAATTGATTTGACATTTAACTCCCTTGCATATCGACATCTTGTTTAGTGCAGTCACAATATTAACATGATATGATAATGGTGCTTCATCTGTGTCGTTTTCTACCATCAATAAATTGCAGGCAAAATATATCACGAAATTGGAATTTATCTTAATGCATCGATTTTAGAAACAAGGAAGCAAATGCTATTTGGTGCAAGCTTAATTACCTTATCAGTTTATACTATTCAGCAGTTCTATTCTCTGGAAAATGTGTACAAAATCCAAAATTGGCCAATTTCTGCCGATTGATAACTATTTTGAAGGAGTTTCGGAAACGAATACGACTGTCTAAATAGCCTGTCCAAATAATATTATTGAATTAGGAGACCCAATGTATAATTTTGTCATCAGAAAATTATCAAATAATGCCTAAATTTTCACATTTGATACAAATGATGACTCAACGATCTCATGAAGACTGAATGTTAGAGTCCTGCTGGCAAAATAAGTTTGAAAGATTCCATTCAATTGAAACATCCTACTTGTGATAAAGTAGTAGGCGCATTGGTTTTATTACTGGCTCGTTAGAGTCAGTTCAGTGGTTGAATTGAGTGACCCTTAAAATCCTGTCCCAAGCCTTTGGCAGTTTTATGATAAGTAGGCGTAAGTTAGGCTCCAGTCATTGGTCGGGATTTGTTTACACAGAATGCTGTTGTGATGTCATAAGTAGGCCTACATCAAGCTCCAGTCATTGGTGGGATTTGTTTGCACAGAATGCTGTCATGATGTCATTGAGCGTCACGTCTCGAGACAGTATTTGGACTATGTTCATGACTTCATTTTCCTTCTTATTAATCGTGGCGTTTCATGACTTCTCGGTCCTCGCTCAGAAACAAACCCCAACATATCCACACAATATCAAGAGCATTCCTCCACATCTTGTGTACTTCCAGCTCAATGATGACAAATCACCTCAGTGTCAGTAGTGGCTCATTATTTGTTGCAAAGCCCGAACCGTGGAATATTTCTAGGAGAATTAGTAGCTCATAAGAACACCTGACTAGTGCGATCTGTCATGAAGAGAAAGTGATCAGTCGAGAAACACCTCTACAGTCACAGTCTCTCTGTGCGAAGAATAGACATTTTGGTCCGAGACACCAGAAGTCATTATATTACTGGAATGCGAGCAGATCTTTATAATCACTAATCTATACGACAAAAAACAACTGTAAAACTATAAAAATAAATTAGAGTCTTCATTAATTACATACAATGGGCTTCGTGGGACAGCTTTCAGAAAGTTATCAACACTTCAACACCTATCCTTTTTCAATTGCAAAAGAACAGTTGGTAAGAGAAACGACTGTGCTAAAGAGGTAAAAAAATGGTTAAAGCAAAGTCTTTAGAATTCAAAACATTCAAACTTGTGTTTTACGTCACCAAAAACAAAGCCTGGGCAAGCCTGTTAGGCCTTATGAGACTTAAGCGCACTGACACCTCCGGAGTATTTTATTTCCAAAGCTGCTCTTCAATTAAAACCAAAATTTTACCCTTGTCATGGAAGATATGTTATTTACGAGGAATCGGCGGAAGCCATAGTGAGACATTGGATTTTTATCTGAGCTGTGAAGGTGAGCATCCAGGTGAGACTGTTTACCTGGGCACAGGTTGCAATCAAGATGAAATACAATAGGTTGAGTAATGGGAAGTTGAAGTGTTTAATGCAGTATACTCCTGGTACTAGTGATTTACAATACGTTTCATAATCCAGTATGAAGATAGATCGTGATGAACCTGAGTGGGCCAACATGATTTTCGTCTCGTATAATATTCTGGGTTTTATGGAAAATCTTAGATTCAATAGTCGCCTTTCTCAGTGTCAGGCCTTTTGCACAATTGCCAGGTGGGCGCATATTTCTTTTGTTTTCTAAAGCATGAGTTAGTGGTCCTGTTTTCAAACATAATTTTTACTAAACGGGGTAAAAAAACAAAAAAATAGACGAGGCAAATTAATTAGCCATCAACTGTGTAGGATAAATTTCCACCCACCATGTGGGAAAGAAATAATAAGCATCTACCATTCCATGTGAACTTACCATAACGTGTACACCTTTGATAATGAGTGGGAGATGCTCACAATGAAATGTTTGCAATGTGCGATCAAATTCACAGTAGGTAAAATGTAAGCAAAAAGTACAGATTCTGCAGAGTAGAATATTGAAATCTGTACAGATATTGTTAACCATTGCGCCCTTTTACTTTGCAAATGCCAATGTACAAAACAATATATATATTCACGTAGCCATTACGTCGGTAGATAATTAACTGATTAGATTCTAATTGAAATGACCTTTATACGTACGTATGTGTGTAAAATTAATAGAGTAACAATTGTAAACAAGAACCAGATCATCAGTAGCACAGACAATAACAAACATTTTATTATCCATCACTGGTAAATAATATATTCAAAGTAATTTTTCTTCATTGCTCATATTACCCAGCCTTTTGTGTTGAGCCGTGAGCTTTAAGCCTTCATTAAGCCTTTGATATGTTAGTTTTGTGTTCTGATTCAACCTTTTAAGTTGTTCACTTGTGTACCTGGTAACAAAATACGTGTTATGATTTCCTCATTTCCCTCTACCAGGAAGTCCTTTATCGTAGTCGTGTTTGTTATATTGCATTCCTGGTGGCATTCGTGATTCTGCGTGAATTTTTGTTTTAAAATGCTCCACGACTTATGTCCTTTTGACATTTCGTCGTTCTTATTTTGTACAATATAATTTTATATTTCATTATTACATCAAAGTCAAGTAACCCCAGAAGGCATAGAATTTCATTTCCTGCGATGAGGACAGTAAACCTAATGGAACCAGCGAATATCTGTGTACAAGGCTTGACACTGTGACGGAGAAAATAAACGCAAGAATAATTTTGTTCAGCGATCCGCTAACAGTCAGCATTTATTATCGCGGAAATGGTAAACATGAAGTATTGTTTTTAATAACAATGTAGAGAGAAATATTTCATTTCATTAAGGGCTCGTTTCCACTAGGCGACGACGATGCATTTTAATCAATATTTTTGTCGTCAGGAATAGGTGCTGCACCCATTTCTGACGACAAAGAGAAATAGGTTGCATGGTTACCAATGAAACTGTTCACACTTGACGACAAGAAAATGACGTCGTTGTCGCCAAGTGGGAACGGGCCCTAAGTAAGAATATTCATAAATTTTTCTCTCGGTATATGAGAAGGATGTAGACCTGGATCTAGATTTACTAAACAACAGATAATTTCTACTTTAGTGTGTTTGATTTAGTATGTCAGCCAGAGGAGCATTCCCTAAATATGCTAAGATCTAAACTGCAAGTTGACTCTACAGAGCCGGTACAATTACAATGGAGTTTTTCCTAAATAGACGGAATTTTCAGTGAATTCAGCGAATTCAGGGAATCAGACAAATCACTGAAGCTTGAATTAGTGTCAATTAAAGATCTTCTCTGTTACCAGTGTCCTCGTGGCACTGAGGTACAGTGCTGGTTTCTTGCACAAGAGATAGCAGGTTCGAGCACAGCAATCCTCTTTTTGAAATAATATTATTTCTGTCACTGAATTTGCTGAATTCAGTGAAAACATTTAGGAAAAACTCGAATAATGATAATGTGGAATGAAGCCATATATCAATTTAAGGAATGTCAACTGACCTGAATATATCTATTGAAACTATTGTCACAGTGAACAATTTGTAATATCCTAATTGCTATGCTAAAAATCCATTAGCAAAATTATGCTTGCTATTGCCTCTATTTACATTGATAACTTTGATCTCTTGGGAATTACACAGATATAGCCTTCTTGTATCCCCTCAACATATATTAAAGACTGATAATGCAATTGGTTTCACATCTCAAATCTATCGATCCGAGAAAATGCAACCATTTTGACAGTTACAGTTACGAAATTCAACGCCGACAGGTTCCAGTAATATTATATGCAGCTGATCATCTTATTGTGAATTTGCAGAATGTTCAGGATGTGATGATGGTCTCGTCAATAGCACTTCATTTTTTTGTCAATTATTATGAAATGGGACTCCTTTTAGATTCCAGTTATGTCATTTAATTCTTTGGTCATTGCCAGCCTAATGTGGCAATCACTTATTAATTTTACACTGGGTTCGTGAAAACATTTTGGTGTCGGTTTTTCATTGATTGGCTAAAAAAAAATGATAAGGATAACCCTTTTTGTGCTGTTGGAGGAAAATGGTTTCGGTTGGTAAGAATGTTATGTATCTACTGTTATAACAAAATGAACCATTTAAATCTATCTCCATTTTCCGGCATATTAGACAGAGGACTCTTAATGGCAACAAAAGTTTCACACTTTCCTTTGAGTACACAGAACCGTGATTCGGAGCCAATGGAGAAAGCTAAAGATATCTCTTTCATCCTCAGGATTAAAAGAAGTACGCGGTAACCTGTATTATCGATCACAGTTCAAAAACTGAAAATACCATGCAAAGACGGAGCAATTCTTTTCTATCGGTTTTTAAATTTTTAATGCTGCATGTAGTTCAATGAAACAATGAAGAGATTTAGATGATTATAAATTGAATTAAAATAACCCATTCTACGTTGGTGTTTGTCAACAAAGGTTACTCGTATAAAACAAAGAAACAACGTTCAAAGAAGATGCACTCGCTCTGCTTTGGATATACACTATAATCCATTGAAAATACCATGTAATTATCCAGGCCTCATAAAAGGTATTAAGAGCTGTGCCTGCCATACAGATTATAAAATACAAAGGCTGTTCTATGAGCATTATATCCCAGATATAAATTGATGACAGGCTGCATCATGAACGGTTTACGATAATGAATTTTAAGCTCTCACACACTTTTGTGCTATGATTATGTCTTCATGAATAATGCAGGTGAAAGAATTGGCTTGAGATCAAAACATGCCCTATTCCACATAAAGGGCCTTAAAACCTTCTGTCAATTTCTACAACACATAGACGGAAATGTGTACAATATAAAGGGAAATAAAAGTCTAACGGGTTCGGTAATGGTACTTTTCGATCACCTTTGTTCCGTGTATAGATTCTGCACAATCTTTCATAGGAGCGTGTCATTTAGGAAAAAATCTTAAGTGCGGCTGATTCTAAATTACACCTGCACACGAACAGGTCAGCAATTCAGACTTATTTACTTGGATAAATAATTGTCCAATTCCATTACTGCAGGATTTCCAGTGTTGGTTTACTTTTGTGACAACAGGGATCATATTTGATTTCGGATTTAGCTATAAGGGTCGATTTGGTACCAATTTGATGAACAGAAATTGAACAATCTGGAACTTGTTAGCCTAGAAGTGTGGTGTAATTCTATTCTTTATTTACATTAATCTTCAAATTCCTAGTTTTTATTTAATGAATGAAAAACATTAAACAACAATGATATTTAGATAGCATTTAACCATCACAGGCTACTGACATCGGTTTGATCAAACACATTAGCTTATACTTAGCTGATGCATTCCTTTTAAAATATAACATTGCAAAATTCAACTTACCGGCTGCAAACTAGTTCTTCACTCAGTGTATCGGTTTCTATGCCATGTAGCTGAAAGCACTAGTCCACAGGTGACTTTTATTTCACGAGTATTAACGCCAGAGCCTTGCCCCCGAAGAGCTCGCCTTGACAAAAGCTTGGTCTGATTGCAGCTTTGTGGTTCTTATACAGATCAGTTACAGCTTCATCTAGGAAAAGTTGTTGGTTGTATGTAGTGTAACAGAGGAATGCCGGTCTGGAATAGACTCAACACCTTCATGCTAAATTTGCCATCAGCAGCGTGGGTGTCAACAGCCTCTAAATAAAACATTGTCCAAATATGAAAATGAAGCCATAGGTAACTCAAGATTAATTGTGCAAAGGTTTCCCAACAGAGTCGTAAAATTAAAAATGATAAGGCGGGAGGTTTTCGCAAATTCATTTCTATCAAAGAATAGACAATCAATCGAATTACTTTGATGATAAGGATAAATTTTTTGTAAAAAAAACTTCATCATGATGCAAAAAGGTGATAATGAGTGTCAGCACGAAATGAAATGCCAAACATCACAGACTGTAAATGTGAATGACTTTTTATCCATTAGCGCTAATCAAACATGAGACCAAGATTTTGTTGCAGAATACCGAGGGATTTGATAATTAGATTATTTTTCCTAAGTCTTCCTTTACCATTTTATCAGCATTTTTCTTTCGATTACAAATGCCCCGTTGTCAAGAAATGATTGCAGTTTTCTCTTATTATTGGAGACAGGCTTCTGCTATGCATGTTTAATAAGCGGTTTTGGAATGAGATCGACAGATTTAATAATTTCCATTGAACAAACTTCCATTTTTGGATTTCCTTTTTCATTTCTCAAAAAAAAAATTGTTCTGTATTGTGAGAAACCTGATATGTACTTTTATACTTATCTCACAATACCGAAACGTGTACAAAACGAGTCACGAAAGTGAGAAGTTGCGTGTTTTCTTTATGATTTTAGTTCCTTTCTTATTTTCAATTCAACAATACAGGCACAATTCAGAAAACGTGTCAGTTCTAAATTATACAGGGCAGGAGAAAACCTTTAACAATATTGACGTCACAGCCATACACGTGTGTTCAGTGACAAAATGTAGACATTTTCTCCCTAAAATGAGATGATTTCTGTAGATTCTACAGAATCACGTGAAAACAAAAACAAATCCAGTAGCAAAATGTTACCCCACTGGGAAGTGAACCCAGAGCCTCTGACTTTACTGTTCTGCATGCTACTATCTGAGCAAATTGCCATAGACCCTTATATAGTTATGGTCTATTGATTCCGAAAAAATTCTGTAAGTCCAAGAAACAACAGACCAAAAATGGAGGTTGTCATTACCTCTTAAATCATTGGTAATCTTTGTGTTATAATCACTTAATACTTGGCTAATAAATCTTGGCTAAAAATATGTCTTAAAACATTACTTTCACCAAAGAAATGTCACAAAGTGTAGTAAGAGGGTGTCCATTGCAAGGCTATGATATTTGAAGAGATCTAGGTATTTCCAGCCTGAAGCAAGTTGCATAATGTTTGAATACCCTCCTACAATTTGTGATGGTTATTCCAATTAGCATAAAGCATGAGTGAGGTGAGTCCACAGACCAATCAAAAACAAGAGTGATGTAACATCTGGACTGAGTACTGTACTCAGTGAACATGTTCCTGTGCCCCTCCTCTGATACCTGATACCCATTTCAAAATACACCAAATCACTTGTAAACAAGGGTTAAATTATATTTAGTGTATTCCATTAGCTAGGAAAGGGTTGGAGCATGACTTCTGACCCCCTCTTCTGTAAGGAACTACTTTTGTGGAGTACGAATATTATGGTACTGCCACCCCTCATAAATACCCTGGGCAACCATGTGACTTTAGGAAAGGTGGGCTGGAGACCAGACTATTTACTTCACTCCATACAATAGAACTTTTCAGGTAAGAATATCCCGATAGTGCAGGTCTGGCCATTCTGAGCACTTTGGTGATAGTCTCACTGGTTGCCTAGTGGAGTACCCACTCCTGCTTATTTTGTAAAGTTAATCTAATCTGCAATAGTTGTCCTGGAATTTCTACAATATTATTTGTGTCTGTAATTCTAATCCATGTAATATTGTTATAGAGTTCTGTTGCTTAGCTTTGAATGTGCATTGCTGAATAGTCATAGCTGTTAGACTGCAACCCTTAACTGGAGGGTGTTCATCCCATACTTATTGAGAAGAGTACAATAAAGTGTTCAAGCATGAAGTCTGGTGTGTTTTCTTGTACTCTGAACTGATTTCTAAAGGGGGCTTATATTAAAAGCTCTACCTTTACCCAAATTGTGGCCAAGTGCATGGAGATAAACCCACAGACAACTCCTGTCAACCCCCCCCCCCCAGAGAAGAAGTCTGACTTTACCAACTGCTAACTGGAGGATGTACAGGTAAAAGGACTAAATAAAGAGAACTATTGTTGACACAAAAGGATTTATCCACTGAAAAGAGCAATAGGTAAAACCCCCAATCATTGTGTAATCTTTATTACGCTCAAATTGCTGTGTTCTCTAGTGTATAGGTTATCTATGGCTGTAGGTTTATTTTTCCATTAATTGCCAGTTGAGGGTCCTATTGTTTCAAGATCTATTCAAACACCTCCTAAATTTGGGTGTAAGAGAGTTAACACAGGTAGCCCCATTGAGGCAATTGTTAAACATTTTCATCATGCCAAATTTGACAAAAATGGAGATTGCCACTGATTGTCATTGATTTCAAGTCAGACATTTCCAGTGACTTTCATTACCAGTCGCAAAAAAATCTTTTTGAAATGTATTAATCTGAGCACTATCAGAAATTTGGTTTGAATTCCCTTTTCTTTTTGTGCCTTGAACACAGTTATTCTTTCGTTATAAATTTCTTTGAATTGAAAAGATTTACATTTGCTGACATTCTCATTACAGAGTGATTATCCATACTTAATGATTGTGAATCAGAAAGAACTAAAACTGCTCGACGGATCCCTGAGGCACATTTCTTTTTCTTCCTCTACAATAGAGCCTCGGGAAGGATTACCCTTTATTTAAAATTACCATAATTTTATTTTGCCTCTAGGAAGATGTCGGAGGTAATGCTTGGCAACAAAATTCAGACAAAAGTTGAAATGTTTCACCAAGAAGTGAAAAGTTATTAGCGGCTTAAAATTTTATGATAAAACAAATAATAATGCATGGGATGCCCTGGATGTTTCGGAGAAGGAATTTACCAATAAATTCCCTTTGGATTATACACTTTAAGAGATGAGAAAATGTTTTATTAAATCTGTGCCTTTGATTTAGGTTGGATTTGGACCCACGTGCAGAATGTGGATTTCTTTGATCTTCCTCCTAGTCGTACGTGAATTGAGCTTAACTTCACTTTATTACAAATGAAACACATTCTGACGTCACGAGTTCAACCCAAGCACTACTTTCTGAAGGTGAGCCGAATTGATTCTATGAAAGGGCTATCGACATATTGAAGCTGATGCGATAATCAAGGCTCTTTCCCAGAAAGGGGACAAGGTTAGAGAGTCATTCAGAAATTGTTAGAGTTTTGTAATAATAAAAATGCTTACGAATGGATATCCTGTGATCTTCGAGGATTTCCAAACCGTCTCTAGTGTATCAATCATTTCAATGGAATATCATAGACAAAGACCACATCATTCCAATCTTGAAATTTGAAAAGTTGTTTCAACCATCACCTTGGCAATTTTTTCACATTATTTCCATAGTATAAAGACAGAAGTTATTGGTTTTAGGTTAGAAATAAAGGTCAATGTAAAAGTAACCGAAATCAAACACTCACAAACTCAAAAGAAATGGTGCAAATATTTATTTTACAATGAAAACAACAGCATCATTACATATTTCATGTTTATGGTCAGTAGGTCAGAAGATTTTACACTAGACACTAAGTCAGTATCCAGTATCCCCACACAAAGTACAAACAAAATCAAATTTTATGATAAGCCAACAAGTCCACGCGTGTTTTTCCTGTTTTATTTACAATTATAAATAGATCTACGTCATATTAACCCAAAGGCTTCTTCTGCCTCACAAGTAGAATGTAGAATTTGATGGCTTTGGCCTTGTAATCTGCCTGTCATTACGTCTTTCGGACTCCCACTTGATCTTCATCCTCACTTCCTGTAGAGGTAAGTACGGAAGTATTATGACTTTGTGGAACCTTCATGTTCTATATGAAAGGTTATTACATTATGTAGTGGTCGCTAATGGAATGACACCTGAAGGAGATTACCATCACTTTGATTTGGAAGTATGACAGGTGATTAACTTTCCACAGCACTTAAGGTAATTGCGTACATCTCCTGGATCCACACCTGATGCTACACACTAATGCACGGGAGAGACCCTCCCAGAAATCTGTCCCTTAGGCCGAAAGAATTATATCTACATTAAGAAAGGAAGCAAATGTCATGAACAAGCTCAGACATTAATTAGAGATTTTTTCGAATTCGTACAATTGCATGTTCGGGATTCAATTTCTTCGTACACACTTAATTTTTGCTATTTATTTTAAAGAAAACTTTGACAATTTTGTTTTTAGCAGAAATCTTGGTTTACTAATCATTGTGAATGGAGCTAATCTAATCTCCCATGATTATAAAATTACAGTGGGATGAAGAAAACAACATTTACTCTTGTTCATGCCCGTAAGAGACTATTAAGAAAGGAACGCTTGGTGAGATTAGTAAACAATAACTCTTTATGGTGGTAACATATTCTCTTCTTTACATTCAATCTCAGATCCGACGCCAGCACCACTGATGGCGGACATGTCCTTTGTGAAATATTCCTGCAGTGACAATAAGGAAGTCAAGTTATTGCGGGTCAGCGACAAGAAAATGGCAGTTGATGCCTTTTGTTATGAAATGAATCTCTTCTCACAATAAAAGCTTAAAACATGAATTTTTCATTGAGAGTTTTATGCCTCAGGGAGACCTAAAATGAAACAAGTCATGAAACGTGACAACTCAAGTTTTATCAAGTTAAATTCCTCCCAAATCTTGTGTATCCAAGGGTTGCATCCAAATGGTCTCTGCAATAAAAGTTAAAATTGAGTACTTTTTCTGGATAATGACACAATCAACAATTCTAAAGGACATTTAGCTTGTAGATTACCATATTTTGGAAATTACAGTGAAGTGACTTACATCTCTTAACCTAAAGTTGCAGTTTTACAGCTTTGCCACAAAATTTTACACTTTGACTTTTAGAAATTGAATATTTTTCTGCCTTACAAGTCTTTCGTTCCTTTTAAATGCAGTCCTTGCTATCCCAACAGTGGTAAGACATAAACAGCGTGATTTCTAACGTTCCTGTTCCTGTTGGAACCCACAAGACAGCACTTCCTGCCAACACTATTGTATTGCATAAAATTGTTGTCGCCACAAAGACGCATTTTGTAGAGAACGGAGGCAGCTGTTTCGCTGTGTGGACTTTTTACTTTAGTGTAGTAGATGTACTCTCAAAGGTGATGACCATTGCATGCAATAGTGTTCCCTGGCGACAGAAAAACCCATTGGCAGGTAGCAGTATTAAGTTTTCAAAGTTTTCATTCTTTTACTGGAAATAATTCATTTCAAAAGAAAGAAACATCAGGAGTTCTCGACATGACCCGATAAATAAATCTTGTAGTTAAACCCTTCTTCGTGGGATATACAGCAAGCTTTCGATTTCAAGTTTCAAAATTTTTATTTGATGTTGACAAAGAGATATATTCAAGAACTGTCAAAAAATTAAGCCCTTCAGTATGTAAAATATACAATAGATCTACGATGAAATCTTAAAACCAAAGGTAACCCTATAACTTTTAACTCTACTAAGAGCTCCTTAAATGCAAATATCACAATATCAGTACATTGGTAATTATTTGATATATTATACTTCGTAGTTTCTAGTGTTTGTATTATAGGAAGCAGGAAGATGTACCGGACAAACTTCGGTACTGGAAAACGAGATCGTGACCATCAGATACGGAACTCAGTGAAGCAAAAATATAATCCGAGGGAGGTAATTTCTATGAATTTCATTTAAATTCTTCAACAAGTTGTTCACAAATAGTTAAATACCTTGGACTGCAGGTGGGCCAAAAGCGAAAATCTTGCCTTGTTTTTCTTCACGATGACCAGAATATAATTTTGACATGATCCCTTGGATTCGTCAAAAAATGTCGTTTATGATATTATTAGCATTCAAAGGGAAAGACTGCAGTACTTTGCTTCGTCACTCTTTCAGATTGTCAAGTTTACATCAACCTGCACTTTCTGTCACACTTCATTTCTTATTGAGGTTGTCTGAACAGGGGAGGAGGAGTCCTTGCGGCCGTGTGTCTCCCAACAGATTCCGTGCTCCGATTTTCCACATCAATAGTTGAATGTGACTGAAAATATGTCCTTGGAGATATGAAGTTAAATCAATCTTAAGTCTTATTACAGCTGAAGTTGTCAATGAGCAATAACTGATTGCTATTTATTTTCTTCTTTTGTATTCATTATCCCTTGCACGTTTTCAGCCTACACTGGAGTTTTTCACAAACTCCTCGCAATACAAGAATGCCAGCATTTCTAACTGTGCTATGAGAAATCAACTAGAACAATGAGGTATTCAGGGAATCTGATAAATCACTGACGCATGAATTTGGGTCAGTTTAAAGACCTTCTCTATTATCTGTGTCTTCGTGGCACAGTGGCAGCACAAAAGGTAGTAGGTTCAAATAGAGCAATCCTTTTAAATTATGAAAAACAATCGTGACTGAATTTAAGGAAAAAATTCGGTTTAATTTTTGATATTAGGACTATCTTCAATTTCACTTTCAGAGTATAATCCACATTAAAAATAACATTGTTGAAACAACAATGACGTTGAAAATGAAAGATGATGGATAAAACACTTAAATTTCGTTCGGCCTAGTAAAAACAACTTCAAAAGATTTTCGTGCAAGATACTTGGTGAACTCAATAAAGTGAAAGTATTGTTTTACACTACAAAGTAGAACTTCCCCACACGATTCTTTGGAGACACGCAAGACGTCTATTTGAGAAACGTAATGCCAAAGACGTGATATACCAAGTCATAGACTTGACAAATTAACAATAACATCGAGGAATAGTCTGTTAAAATGGTGCTATCAGATTACAAAAATTCCGCCTTGTCTGCGCAACTTTCTAATCAGGACCACGGTACTGGACACCATTTGAGAAATAAACTTTTGAATGTAATGATAGTTGTTTAGCGTTGAAATTGATACCGAGCATTTTGTTTTCCTTTGAAACTTCTGGAAGGATTCATTATTATTTGCAGGTCAAAAGCAAATTCCCACAGCATGACATGACATTTTACGTTCTTCCCACAAACAAATTTGTCAAAAATCACATGGGCATTGTTTTGTTGGGAAATCTGAGAATATCTGAACCATCCCCAGCTATACTGTGAAAACAAAAACGTAGGTCGGATCTATCTATTATAAAGTATATTTCTGCAATATTAATGTAATGAATTTAGACTGGGTAACAGCATTAACGAGTCACCAAAGTGGAATTCTTCACTCCTTGATTTTTTTGTGCCTCAAAATCAATTCTCTCATAGACCGCCAATATAAAAGACTGAACATATTTCCTGACTACCTTAAAATCAAAACGTATTTTCCGAACTTTATTCAGGGTGTTTCGTAGTCAGTCCATTCTCACTACGGAAATATCAAAAGTTAATTCACTGTGTTTTACTTTTAAATTGTACATCAATTTCTCCAAAATTGATCTTTTTGATTAGGATTAAGATGTACTTAACATAGTACATACAGCCACATTCTTATTGAAATTTACATGAAAAGTCATTGATTTAAAAGCACTGCACATCAATCAGGTTGTGTCAGAGAAAGAGGGAGGAGGTTTTCTCATGAAATAATCGGCAGATCCATCAATAATTTGTTACAGGTTTCTGTGGTTTGTTTATATCATACACTTCGTGATCGCATGCACTTTTCTCAGGAACTCCCTCTGTCAGGTCATTCATCATTCTTCATTCTGTGTATCAATCAATTGTTCAAAGTCTATCAATTTTTCTTCCTTAAAACTCAAATTTCTTTCTCTCTGTTATTTCCGTGATGGAAAAAAGGCCCAAAGTGCCAATTTGCTCCTGAAAGTTCAAATAACCTTATTTGCTAACTGGATCAATGAATAAGTTTCACTGGTGACTCGAATAGGTGAGCTCAATTTTCTATTTCCAACAATACAATCCAGTCTGGTCCTAACTTCCTTACTTCACTAATCTGACAGACATTTGTGAAGCATTAGTATTTCTTCGTATTTTGTTTGTTTTATCTAAAATATAATTACTCTGTATCTTTGAAAACTTTCTGGTTTGAGATTATTGTCTTATCTTGTAAAAGCAAATGTCAAGCTGTTCTCTTTTCTAAATGACACAGCGATATATTCTGCCTGTAATCAAACATGTATCTGCTTTCTATTGTATTATCAGCTTTTAAACACCAATAAACCAACACCAAAAGTAAAATACTACTTCTGGATAAAGTAGCTCTGTTTTCTTTTGTGGTGGTTTTCATTGGTCGGGTTGTGACTACAATTATTTTCACATAGAAATTTTCCTTTGTGATGTCTAATGTCTTTTACCATGGACCTGAGTTTCCTGATTTGATTGCATATTCCCAGAAGTTTGAAACTATACTGGAGGTGTATAATGCTGGACTCTATCGTTACGCAATGCCAAATATGATTGTGAAACTACTGGACTTGTTGGTGACCTAATTCACATTATATTTGTTGCCTTTGGTTCTCTGGAGTGAATAGGATATTCAATATTTTGTAAACGTTGTGTGGAAATTTTGGTTGTATGTATTGTGCAGTTTGTGTACCAAATAACCAGGTAAAATATGGACACTTTAACACAGATATTAATTGGTTACCAGAGAATTGCGTGTCAATGCTTCATCACTGTAGGTACTTTAAGGATCCTGATATGATGTAATTGTAGTAAAGTACGAAAGAAGAACATGAACTATCGTTTAAACTAATGATGAAAAGTTAAAAGGAAAACATAAGCTTTTGAAATTAATCTTAAAAACTTCAAAGAACCTGGAACAAAAATCATAGATGAGTATGAATTAACGCATCTTTGTATTCCAGGAACCAGATTTTTTAAAAAAAACTCCCGTGCGAAGGTTACAGCAGATTCATTTACTGTAAATGTAAGCTACGTATGCAGGTGTGTGAAAGCATTAAGATCCATTTTCTGACAACTAAATACACAGGTTACCCAGTGCATTATTGAAAAAAGTCCCTAAAGTCGATAAAACATCCCTTACCTTAGGAACTTAGAGTAAATGTTATCATACACAGGAGTGTTTTCCCTCCAAAGTTTTTGTCAACTTCACACATTCCTTGCAGGCTACAGAAACACAGCATATGAATTATGAAGAAACAGACGGCCTTGGACGTATTGAAGATTTTCCCAATTAACATAAGGTCTTCAACGTACACAATACGTCTACAAAGGTAATTACTGGAATAAGAGTAATTTTGAAGCTGAAATTTAAAACCTGAAACATTGTCTCTACGAAATTGACAACAGTTTTTCTGCCGCTGGCAAAAAGGAGCTGGCCTTGAGAGTTATTGAACCGGTTTTGAGTTTAGAAAATACAGTCAAATTAATTTGCCTAATTAATTTACGGTTTGCTTAATATTTAAAATATCATCTGAATAGAAAAGTTTACACAATTTTTTTTCAATATTTTCTCATAGACCACCATTGTAAAACCAGAATATAATTTTCTGATGTCCTCCAAATTAAACGGATATTACAGCTGTTGATAATGAACAGTTCATCCAATTGTGCTATGATACCACTACTAGAAATCATAGCACTTTCGGTTATCAAATTATTTGCACAGTTACTAATTCACAATGCTATTTTGTTCATTAACACCTCCACAATGCTAGGTACAACAAAGGTCATTGGCTAACTGCGCGGCCATATTTGGCGATGATTGCTAGTAATAAAAATATCAAGGAGTGAAAGAGTTTCACATGCTGGCTCGAATGCAGTAGATCATGGATGACTGAGCTGTCTGGTGA
>JBCAUG010289976.1:0-17769 GCA_038406175.1 Haplosyllis leylae | reverse complement strand
CCCCCCCGCCTCATTTGGACATAGGGAAATTTGGATTTGAGCAGATTTGGACTCAGGATCGAAAGTTGCAGGGAGGGGTCTTTTGGTACTGACATCTGGTGAGAATTTGGGGTGAACAAAATTTTGACAAAATTTTTCTCACCCCAGCCAGAGTGAGTGCATCACAGATAGTCTCCGTTCGGAGACTAATTAATCCACGTAGATGAGCTGAAAAAAGATACGCAGATCAATTTGAGAAGAAATACTGATAATAAATTCCTCGCAAGTATTCATTATTTGTGTAATTTTATTTTTACATTGCACTTCACCTGGTGTGACCGCAAATGTACACTTAAATATATTACTATACTGCGCATCTTATCATTTTACAATAAGATAACGACACTTGTAGAGATGCACTGTTTGATCTTTTCCTTATTATTGTACAGTGAAACTGACCGTCGAGGACCGTGGTTTGTTGGACTTGGCAGGAGAAAGACTAATTTGTTCGAGTTAAAAAAGATGCTTTTGGCTTCTTATTCCTTTGTATTTGGACTAGGTATGCCAACAGTACATCTGAAGTTTACTCAAATCTTAATATGGGTTTTATGGCTATTCTGTATTTGTTCGCATAATTAACAATTAGCTTCGCCTCAGTACAGAAAGAAGTAGAAAGGCGCTTCAAAAAAATTCGGTAGAAAGTGGGACATATTAAAATTTCAATACTGCACTTCCCATCTATCACTACGTTTCAATAAACGGTTGCTTAAAGGCGTAGGGTAAAAAATGACTACTAGATTTAGGTGAAGGTTGCAAATACGAATGAGCACTAGAGATACTATCATAGTAAACAAGTATGAAAGTTAAGGACTCGGGAAACTTCATCAACATTTTGCAGTTTACCTTCGGATGGAAAAAGTACACTTATTCGAATTTGGGGGGAAAATCATTCCATTACTAGGAATTAGGCAACATCCTTTAGGCTCAAATACGAATATTGGCCATTCACTTGGCATTGGAAATCTGATTATTTTATGCACTCAGTTACCTGGGGAGACAGTTGCATGCATCTAGATGTTTGTCTGGGCAGACCTGTCAGAGTGTTTGCGTCTCTGGATCTTTACATACATATACATCTACGGTATATGTATCTCTTTGTACTGTACAACAATAAATATGTATTGGAAGCAATGTGTGACACTGTTAACTACATTGTCACAGTATGAAAATGTCATCAATTTGTGTATATTTTTTTCCGAAACGAAAGACAACCATCCCTGTATCGAAGAGTCAGTGAGTGTAAGAATTAGGAAAGTAAGAGTCTACCACGACGTATTCAATAGAATTTTCTACTATAAATTGTAAATTATAAGATTTTGTTAGTGAAACACACGTCAATATGAGTTTTTCACTTATACTTAACATTGACAAATGTTCATACTTCGATATATATTCAAAGTGATCATTAAGAAAATTGAAGGATTAGTTGCAATTTGATTGAACTTTTCGTTGAATTAAAAGATTGTGAAATTGTTCAATTAATATTCTCAGCGGCAAATTCAAATGCATACCAAACTCGCATCCTTCACGGATTCTTGTTTGTGTGAGAATCTGCACATAAAAGCAATCGTTCTGAACGTATCTCTAAACTTACTGACATGATAATGCTGAGACATGAGTACGTACAAGACAGTAACATGTGTTCAAACGTTACTACATCACAGGGACGACTGAATTATTCATAGCAATATAAAAAAAAATCCTTGCTGCGATACACTTGAAATGACTGTCTAAAGTAACTGTCAAACAAAAACACTCTTGATTTGAAGCTTCTTTGTACAAACGTCGCAGCTTTCATTGGAACAGAAAGCATGTTTTGCAGCAAAGTAGAACCTAATAACGTGTTACTAACTGGAAATGTTATAAATTTGTAGTGCATAATATGAGAGAATCTATTTTAGTTTTTGAAGAATGTGCTCAGATAGTTGAAGCATTTCGATTGAACACAAAATCACCTGCACGTATACGAATGTGTGTTACCGTGCAGCGTTTTTGATTGTACGCAGTGATTATTTTTCTTTAACTATTATCTTTTTCGTATGAATATCGCAATTCATTATTTGGCTTAATGGAAGATAATGTAACCAGTGAATTAATGCAAGGATTACGATAGCAAGTACATTCTCCCTGTCACATTAATTAAGTGACTTGTGAATAGAACATGCGTAGTTTCGGCCTTAATCTTTGGAAAAATGAACAAGCCATGTACAGACCATACATTGTGACTTCAGTCCTCACTATTGAACTTTGCTTTGCTTCAGATGATGGTCCTTTGCAAAGATATTATGGCACAGACATGTACGTTGTCTAATTATGTACTATTTGCATTGCATTCCATTGAGACGCACACTGACTGACAATTTTTGTAAAGCCCACCTCAAATATTGACTTTTGTGTAAAGTGCGCTATGTGTCTCATTTACTGCAGTACTTTATTTCAAATAGATTTTGAAATATGCTTGAAGAACTCTGATGCTTTTAAAAACGTTACCTGACGAGCTATTAATTGGTGGTAAAACACGTTTTTGGCGGAACAGCAGATTTCAAATTGTGATTTTGTTGCTGTGAAGCGATTTTGAAAAGTTTGCTGTGAGTCGGATTTATTTCCGTAGGATTTTGTTGTTTGATTCTAATCCTACAGACAAAACTGTCATAATAAAATAGTGGACTAGTGGAGTGACAAACTTGTGGGAAGTCAGCTGTGGATCTCACAACTTAATATCTGTAATCCTTTATTTCATAAATCAACCGCCATAGTGGTATTATATGATCTTATATGGAAAAACATAATGGATGATTTATTTGTAATACGATTGTACGATCCACGCAAAAATAGTAATTTGATGTTCTTAGCAATCACTTTGATTGCAGTGGTTTCTTTGTACTAGCTGTGTGTGGGCTATGGCCCACAAGTGATTAGTTAATCGTAGTAAAACAATATATTTTACTGAAGAGTTGAAAAAAAAATTGTGTGTACAGTGGGAGATGATTTTTAATTTTCTGATTTATTTTATTTTTTTCAACGAAGGAAACTAGAAGGAATTTCCTCTTTCACTACAACATCAGTAAAATAAGTTTTGCTGTGGCGGTTGTTGTAAGAGATTTGCTGATGAACTCTGAGTGATCCTTCCTAAGGAACTACTAAGAAGATGAACCAAAACACGATGGTCTTGCTGCAGCTGGTCGTGTTATGTCGATATCGATAACCAGTTCGAATCTTTTGTATTTAGGAAATTCACTTTGGTGGCCCGTTGTGTTCGTCCGTATCCAGCACCTGAATGTTGTTTGGAAGGAATGACTGACAACGATCAGAGTGATGCAGAATATCTTCAGTTCGATCATCGGTGTCAAAGAAAAAAAAAAATCCTCTGGTTGAGTCGTCCGAAAAGTATTAAGTTTTCAGTAACATGATCGAAGAGTTGCAATCGGATTTAAATGCCCTCATTGAATATTTTAATAAGGATCAAATTGGTAGTCGAAAACATAAAATTCTGTCCGTGAGGTATCACATTGCAACTAATTGAGATCGAATACAATATACATGGACAGATTTTCATGTCTGCGATACGTGCGTCAAAGTCTTTGATTGCGGCAGAAAGAGAAAGCGAAGGAAATCAATGAATGAGGGGCCAATTGTACCGACCTCTTGGCATTTTCGTGTTATCCGTATTTTTGTGCTATAGACGCACAAGACGAAGTCTTACGTAGATCCAAGATCTGATTCCCCGCGGCATTATGGAATGCAGCAAATCTTTTACAAGATATTTCAGTGAAAATTCCCTGATTCTGTTTCCATGTTCACGCCGTTATTGATTGGATTTTTCTGGCGATTTGACATAACCTTGTGGCACAAACATATTAGATTCATGTCCAACTGATTGACGATTGTTTTACGAAATATTACGGCACAAATTACAGTGGCTTATTATTTGCCAAATAAGCACAAGCGAAGCTTGTATAATGTCATTCTTTAAAGCAATTATCACTACAAGTCTTCGAAATGTAAAGAAAGTTCGCGGCTTGACATTTTGAAAGGTGCCGTTCGGTAATATGTGTGCTCAGCAATTTTCAGCAAATTATTTATTGACAACACAAATTTGGAATACTTATGCCTTAAGTTCTTTTTGTTAGCCAATGTACAGGCTTTGAAATATGGCGTTTCTAGCCCAAAAAATCACTGAATATGACGTTTGTGCACAGGGATTGAAAGACAAGGTACAAAGATGGGGCGAAGGAGATGTGAAGCGGCTCCTGAATGATGTATGCGGAGTCGAATATGATCAATGAGTTTAATACAATTGTGTTTCCTCGTATCCTTCTCGCTATTCAGCTTATTTAGGGATCGATCCCAAGAAGAGAAATACTGTAAGGCATGATTTATCTGCAATATGTTCATTTGATAGACCTGATAAGGCATATTGCCACACAAATGACTTCGCTTGATCAAAGAAGATTGCACCTCTGCAATGGTGGTCCTCAGAAGGCACTGTTTCATGTCTGTGGCCCTAAGTTGTATCGCCTGTGTTCCTTGTTCATTGACGTGCCTCCGATGACGTAATGCCAATCGATAGCTTCTTAATAAACAACCGATCTTTAAACATTCTCCACTAGTATTCTGATTTTCACACAGAACGAAATGTTGCACTTTAGTTATAAAATGATCTGACCGGATTAAATTGTTGTTTGAGACAGGAGACGAGAGGATTGACTTAAGACTTAATCACTTTATCATTAATCATGTATACTGATAAAATCAGCCTTTTAAGGGCTGCCTTGAATAGCTATCAGACAAGTCGAAGGCAAAAAAGGCTTACTCTATTGCATGAATTGATGAAGAGATATATTTATGCCCAAGGAAAACTTTTGCTTTCACATTACATTTCCTGACAAAACCATTACGGTGAAGAGTGAACCAAAAATTTATTATCGATAAATAAACTTTAGACCGCAGTCTGAACGCACGAATACCAGAGATCATGGACACGGAATATGACAATACATCACGCCAGCGAAATACAAGTAAATGGATGCTCCGATAAAACAGTATCAAAACAGGGTAAATTCCGTGTTCGACAGAAGTACTCGTACCTTCCAAGTAATGGTAAAAAAATGACTAAAGTCAAGCTGTTTCTTCCGTCAAGAAAACTGGAGAAAAACATGCACCCGTCAGTGTTGGTTCCTTTGATTGTGATGAATGTCTTGTGTTGTGTGACACGCCAGCACGAGTTTTCAGTGAACCGATGTCGATCGATATCGTGGTGAGTTGAAACTTGGTGATCCAAGCAAACCGACATGGGTGTACTTGAAGATTTTACTAGTGTTACCTGCAGGAGTACTCCTAAGTCATTGAGTCCCATAACCTGGAGTCATAACTGTAGTTAAAAAGTTGAGCTACCTGTACCTTACCTATCCCACCTGGCACCCGACCCCACGTCAGTGCGAATGGGATTTACGACATGGAGAGAGTACCACTTCATGACCAATATTGCATAAACTCGTCCCTATCAATCAGAAGTTGCAAATCGCTTCTTTTCACTCATAAAATCACTTTTTGTAAGACCATTTTATGTCTTGTACAGGTAAGAAGTGGATTTTGAACGTCTGGACAAGAAAGGTTGAGGACAGATGTGAAGCCTTTTACTCAAGAAACGTTGTTGCAAGTGAAAACTACATACCTTTGAAGGGAACAGTAGTTGTGCCATATCAAAAGACTTCAAATTTAAAGCTACGCATTGAAAAATCAATATTTACATTTACAATAGTTGACGTTATGGCGATCAACTGGGTAATTTCCTTTTCTGTGAGATAAGAATATGTGGAGATGTTTTAAATTTCATCGCAGGTTTAGAAAATGAGCTGGAAAATTTTCATGGAAATTTCCGTGCTAATTAAAGGTTTGGTATGACTGAACATTCATTTCTAAAGATCATTATGGACTATTTTGCATAAATTTAACATTATCAATCAGGATCGGAACTATTCAGTATCGTAATATGTCCAAGCAGCCATTGAATTGTCACTATAATTTGAAAGACTGAATTACTGCAGACATTTAAGTTTCATTTAAAAATGTGTTGTTGATCATACCACCAACATGGAGACTCCGAGAGAGCTGAGTAGTGTAGTCGGTGTACTACTGACGGGCAGCTTCATTGATGAGTAGTTTATGACCGATTTACTTTCTTTCATTCATAACTTCCAACTTTTATCAAAGAGCTTTGCTGAGCCATGAGGTAGTGATGAAATCTGATGTTCACGGAGATGGTAATGATTTGGATTTTACCCTGGCGGGAATCTTTATCTAATTGGCACATAAATACGTCGCGCGAGACTTGTGACTGCTTGACTGGTAGTTGAACATAACTCAACATTATGAACAACCCAACTTGTCAAAAAGAAGCAGTGCATCACTGGAGAATGACTAGTTTAGCTTTTCACGTAGTTACTCATTCATTTAAAAAGTTTTAGGTCATACGGTACTAAAATGACAAATGGTTCAAGGCAATTGGCTTGCGCTTTAAAGTGCTCTTCCCGAAGCAGCGTACCTCTTTGTGAAGTTCCTCCTCTTGCGCATACCAGGTGCATGCTTGTCATGCAGGCGCACACTTTATGGACCCGGATCTGAGAATCAGTAATGCACATACTGAAGTTACGCAACATTTTTGGTGTATTTGCATTGTTGCTTTGATCTTCAATTCTGTTATGATTGGTTGTTTCAGCTACATTACTTGATTTCTAAACCGTACCATAGAAACTTTATCTTCGAAGTAATCTGGTCGCTTCCACACGATTTATTTCTGTATTGCAGCTTGGATTCTTTAAGAATTCATTCCAGACCCACAGTCAGTGCGTCCAATATGCATTTATCTGATTTGGTTTAGTTTTCTCCGAATTCCGATGCTCAGCCAGTGACTGTTTACCATTCTCTTCAGTTTTCATGCTGAAGTTAGAAAGATGAAGTTCATAACTGTGTGGATATCAGAAGTGATGTCACAATGAAATAAATAAGCAAATTAGTTAACTATATATTAACTCTGCAATACTGTTTCCATTGTTTAGCCGAGCTTAATTGGATGCTTTTTTCAAAATTTTGTGCGCACCATATAAATAGTTGTTCATCAACAGGTGTAAGTAAAATGTGAAGATGGAGTGCCCGATCTCGTAAAATATTCTCGAAGTATGCCTTCTGAGTACGTGCACATAAATTTCCGACGTTGTTGTGTCAACGTCAAGAGCTAGTGAAAAGCCAGTGGGTAACAAACGATGATCTTTCCGTCAACCTGTAGGCTTTAGTCTCCAATTGATGTATGTCCACTTCCTATACCTACCTGGAAATACCTGTAGCAGTCATCTGCGTTCAAGGTTGAAAATATTTTTACCTGAGTTTCAAAGTAGCCTACCTGAGATGTCTGGAATGACTTTTCCCAAGGACGCACAGAGGACTTTCTGTGGTTTATGCTGCATCGGAACTGTCTTCCGTGGACTAAAATAAAAGTTGTTTCAAAGGAACAATGTATCGCTTTTTTACATTATTCAAGATTGTTTATTGACAAGTTAACGGTTGTGGCTGATCTATTCATTTTTACCCTGCTGGCAAATAACTAATATATTAGTTATTTGCCAAGTTGGTAATTAAATAAATGTGTAAACATCCAAACTTTATCATAGTTGTAGGAGATTTAAACGTTTGTTACTGACCACTCTGTGAATAAGCTATTTCTAAGATCGATCAGTGATTGTAGCAAAAATACAATACACAACAAAGAGTTTTCTACCGGGAAACTCGTACCACTGTTTGTAATTTAAAACTTAAAATCCAGATATTTGAATTCGTTTAAGAGCTTAGACTTTGGCAAGCATATCATTTTCACAGCAATGCATATTTGGTATTTTTCTCCCGTTTTGTCATGTTGTGGAAATGGCCCAGAAATGTCAAAATTTGTTATGACGTGTTAAAGCCACCCTTTTCTGCTACATAAGTTCTTTTTATCGTGGAACAAATCTACCTTGGAATGGTAAAAGCTTCGTACACGTTTATGTAAATGTCAAGTTACTGTGTCTGGACACAGCAGTTCACAGAGTTTATGACTTGAAAAAGTTTAAAGTAAAAAAATAATTTTTTGGGGTGGTCTGCTGTTATGACAAAATCATTGAACTGAGAAGATAAAATGATATAATGATATTACAACCGCTCACAATACAGATGAACAAAAAGAAACGTGTTGGTGGTGCCAACTTTAAATTTTAAGTGTGCTTCGAGGTAGAATTGTTACTAATAAAAAATTATATGACATTTTATGTTTCATGACATGACTTTTAGTCGCGCTGCCTCACAAGTGAAAAATGTTATCGGATTTCAACAATTAAAAAAAAAATTGACCCCCAAAAATAATTAGACTTCAAAAATATTTGAACCAAAATGCATTTTAGGATATTCTAGGCAACTGACTTTTTCCAAAAAAATTTACCCCCCCCCCCCAAAATAAAATTCATCCAATTTGTACAATATTTAAACCAAAATGTGTTTCAGTAGATTCTAAGCAACTCATACTCTGTATCTCAATTTCTCCATCTATCTCAGCAGCTACCTAACTATCTGACAACCTACTCTATCTGTCTGTCAATGGCTATCCCTCTCTGGTTGGTTGTCCATTTAGCTAGCAAGATATGCATGTCTGTCCAGCTATCTATCCATCTAGTTATATATCTAGCTAGGTAGCTATTGTTCTAGCCATCTATCTACTTAGCTATATACATATGTATTTAGCTACATAGCTATTTATCTACTCAGCTATATACATATGTATTTAGCTAGGTAGCTATTTATCTATTTAGCCAGCTAAACCATAGAATCAGATAGGGTGTGACACAGTGCTGGTGAGCATTCTTATTTATCATGTCATGTTATGTTATGGCATTTAATGCCATGACATTTTGCAGCACGACACTTCATGACATGGCATTTATGTATTTTTTAGTTTTTTCCCAGTATTATCTGATTTGGCTTTCTGTCGTTATTATAACTGTCTCGTGCAAAGTACGGGAATCCACTAGTACTACAAAAATATGAAGTGACGTGTACTAAGACGAAACACCTCACATAGTTGCCTGGAGTTAAAGGCCTGTTTGGCAAAACGTGAAAGGAATTTTTCAATACAGCAGACTTAGTCACTGTAAACGCTACATGATTGCACATTCTCACAATTAAGCCCTCATTGTGAGGTTTCTGTGCTGTGGTGTTAGAAGCCCACCGACCCCTGCACCGGTACGGTAGTAAAGTCAATTTGAATGTCTGTCGTAAGGCCCGATCCACCCTCCCCCTATAAATTGAACATGGTTGATTCCTGCAAACTGGAGATAATTTCCAGCAACTTTTTGTTTTTCCCTTTTTGAAGTGCTCTGGGTGGACTGACCAGGAAACCATTTTTATAAGCTCATCATGCGCACAAAACACACACAAAAAATTGTCATGCAGGGAAATAGTAAGTTTTGCGGAGATTTTCATGAGCAATAATTATTGGTAGCTGAGATCCTGAAGATAAAAGATGAGTTAGTTCTAATTAATCCATTTTGGAAACTCATATTGCACATTGATAGCATAGCACATATCAAAATTGGTACGTTAGCAACAAAGCTCGCTGAAAATTACATTTTTAAATCGTCGCAAGTTTTCCAGTTTACTTGCATCAAGATATTTGTGTGATCTCATGGGACATGGACCTTCTGAATACAGTGTTTTCCAACTTTAACATTCAGTAATTGGTGTTTTTAAAAGAGTACTTTGGTGGTGGCTGTTTCAGTCCTATCTGGAACTACCGCACAATCATTTTGTAGGGTCGCTAATACTTCTGTTTTAAAGTTTAGCTACCAACCCTGGAGTTTTCTTGACGAGATAAATTTGGTTGATCTCTTGGCAAGTCTTGCGCTACACTTGCATAACAGCTTGGTTGTTGACAGGTTGATCACTGACAAAGTTGGAATACAATAAATACCCAGCTGTTTAGAGGGCATTGACCATGCTCAACTCACAGAAGTTATATTTCTGGAATCTGTCTGAATCACTGAGCATCACTATTGTAACAAGTTCAGGTATCGTTCCGCATTTAAAGATCGCTACATTCACAGACCTCTTGTTTTGTTTCACGTTGGGAATGTCAACAGAAGTCTGAATATATATATTTTTTTAAAAACCCACAAAACTCTTCGGGATCATTCCTATTACACTATTTATTAACAAAATAATTAATTCATAGCTGTCAGAAAAATGGTAATTGTTGCAATTTAGAAATTCATACTGTTTCACCTCGCGTGGTGATCAACAGAAATGCAGGTGAGGCCGTCTGCATTTGCGCACCTCTCGCTTTATGCGTGTAGAAGGCTGACTACCAATCGATTTCATGTTAGACTATTGATCTATCTTCGCACAGCTATAGAACGATATATTGAATGATTCTAAATCTGTCCATGTAATCAAGGCGTTTCTCTTTTCATTCATGTACAATACCTTCACTCAGAAACAGTAAAACTACATGAAATTGTGTCGATGTTTGGAAATATGAATAGCCAAGCGAACAGCTGCCGAAGTGACAAATAACGTCACTGAAGAATAAGGCACAAAATATTAATAAAAATTAGGCCAGAACATGTGACTACCCTGCAGTTGATATTAATGTTTTTGATACATCCTTCATTTCAAAGATTGATATTAGCAAGAGTAGAACACTGGTCCCGCACAGGTACATGTAAGAAAAAACATTGTAAACAAACACACTAAAGATAGGTAGGTTAAAAACGAGTGCCAAGAATATGATTTGCACAAGATGTGATTCTTGTAGTTTTTGACTTGTATGGATGATCCTCATATTGATTCCTTCCACTGTAGTCAGACCATTGTCAATCTGGTGAAGACCACTTTTAGTTTCACTATTTTATCCCACCATAAAAGCAACGCGTTAACCCCGTAAATGTTTGTTGCAATGATCTTTTTTTTTAAATCAGAAAGACTATCTGAAGATATGTTTCAGACGGGCCGAGAAAACCGGATCTCAGTTTCTACGTCGGTTATTGGAGCCTCTGTAACACGGTTGTTGCACCTGTGCTAAATATCACTTTCGATTGTAGTCTGGTGTTTTATGAATACACTACAAGATTTATTCGGTCATGTTCTTCCGTTGATACAGCAGGGTGTTACATGTAACAGTCAACGTCTGCTCTGTAGATCCATTGGACAGACCTGTATTGAAATCACAAGGCCACCTTCAGATTACATGAAATATTTTTCATTCATGAAAGTACGTATTATGTTATCAAACACTCCTTTACTCGAAAGCGATCATTTTTTGTTCCCATATTTTTATTATCCCATAACATTGGAAGTCAAAAACAAAATTGAAAGTCCTTCATGTACGTTAAATATACAATTGAGAATCGTAAGCAAACAACGTGGACAGCTTCCAGTAATAGGTGGTAGTACCCGAGCAATAGTTATGCTCTCTTATGATATTTTACCACAGACCCTTTATGAGTGCAAAGAAGCCAGCAAAGCAATCATTGGTGAAAGCGATAGTGAAACTGGTAGATGATACCAGAAAATAGGGAAACGAAACAGATTTCATTATCTTCTGCAGAGTTTACGTTATGTAACACACAAATAATATATTGTGTCATCTGGCAAGGTAAAACATTGAGTTCTTTGTGAAATTGACAAATCTTCTGAATTAACGGAACGTTACATTTATGTCTTACATAACTCCATGATTGCGATCATCAATCCAGTAAGAAAATTGGCATTGCATTTGTGCAAATAGGGCATTGACATTATGTATTTAGCATTTTCATTTTAGAACTGGAAAAAGAATTCATGGTCAAGCAGTGTCTATAGGACGCTGAACCTGGAAAATGTTATCGTCAATCACGTTTTGAAACTTTAATCAAACCTTTCAGTCGAAGGCTAATTGCCCCCCCCCCCCCCCCATCCCTATCCTATGATGCATTGGGGCCGGGGAGGTCAGGGGGTCTATATCCTCGTGATATATTGGTACTGGAGGTACAGGGACCTAGCCCCCCCCCCCCCCAATGAAGAGACAAACACAACTGAAATCATTACTTCCCGCAAAATTTAGGTGCGTGCGGTAAAAACCACATAAATGTACTGTAGTATTCACTATTGTTTCCCGGCGGTTGGTTTGTCTTGTTATAGTCGTCACGGCATTGGGTGTACAATCTGAATTTTTTGCTGTTACTTAGTTTTAAAAATAGTCGCACAAAACCCTTCATCAGATCGGTTACCTTGTTGGAACTGGATAGATCTGTCAGCTATTTACGTCATACATCAAACATCAACATATTATCGACAGTTAGTATGTCTATCAGGAATGGTTGTCAATTATCCTGCGTATGCATTATGAGATGCCCTTCAACGTGACCAATTCTTTATGGAAACTTTTTGTCACGTAGACTGAACACAGCGAGGTACCTCAGATGATCTAATATCAAATATGTTTGTGGCGACAAAAAGTAGCCTATCTAAATATTCGTGCACAAGTGATTCTATTGAACTTTGAATTTTACACCCGATATTTCTCACTACGCGAACAATTCCACTGATCATGACGCATTTCTGTGAACATTAGCATCTAGTTCCTCATTTCAAAGACAACAACAACCACGAGTTCATTTAAAATGCGTCGTAAACGTTTTCAAGAGAATTATTGTTACGAGATGTGTCATGTTGCATGGATAAAGTTTTGACTTTTCCTTATAAACCCTTTTACTGCAAAGGGCGGATCAATAAGTGTCAAGTGGGGCGGGACGCTCGTCATCTTCAGGCTATGTTTAGTCCTTTTTTTTTTAAGTAACCCATGAAAATAAGACAAAGTTTGACTGATGATTCCCCGCTGCTGAGTACTGGCAGCAAATGCTTAATTTTGCAATCTTTGAAATGTGCACACAAACAACCAGGTTTTAGCCAAGTTTACAATGATTATTACAGAGGGTTTTTCTGAAAGTACTTTCTTCCTCTTTGTACATTCCACTCATATCGCTTCACGAGTTTACGTTTGGAGGAATATTCAAATGTTGGATTGTTTATGACGGAAATTCAAATGTTAACGGTTCAAATTGGAAGATATTTTGTTACTAGACATCAGAATTGTATTAATTTGGCGATTTGTGTAGCATTGTTCTGAAATTTAATTTTCCTAAAGAGGTAATTTGGATTTGAGTTCAAGAAGAAAATCGCAGATACATTTTAAATCTCCGAAACGCTTTGCGTTTCGTTTTTCACTTTGATAGCTTTTTTCGCAATGGGAACAGTTTTTAGAACGTTTGATGAAATGGTGCAATGTGTGTGATGCAGCATTTATCGGTGCAGAGCAAGAAAGGAAATTTCCTTTCATACTATGTGCTGAATCTGAGAGATGTGCTTCTGCTGATTAAGAAATTTTCGTTTGACAGTTTGAAAGACAAGTGATTGTTAAACAAGGTTATGTGATGAAACCATTTTCCATCTTCAAAAATTCCTTTAGCGATACAATTAAAATCCCAACGATTCAGAATTCTGTTTTGATGTTTGTTTCTACGATGTAAATTAATACTGATGTTTAGCTACAAAGCACTTGTGTACAAATTACAAAAAGTTATCGGCGGATATAGTGCAAAACCATTTGTTCTTTTTGTATGGTAGTGTGCGTATGTTACCTTTGCAAACTATGACATGTAATTCTTGCTTTAATGCTATGGGCGAGAATTAGTGATAAGAAACAATATAAACGAAAGACCTACAGCAAAGTATGGGTTGGCAGTTATGCTGTAAAAATATTTAAAATATTATTTGCAACAATTTGTTATTATCGACCATCGACGGTTGTTTTTACCTCAGTGTGCCTTTGGGCAAACGCAGAAATACAGCTAAAGTTATTATTGACTAATGATCGTTTTATGTAATTAGTGGAAGTGCCACCAGCTCTGTTGTCCGACTGTGACATTATGACCCAACTGTTGGGCAGATATTTTTGTGTAATGAGGTAACTACTACTGTCATGGGCGAAATCATGAACAAAGATTATGTCATCAGAATGGAAATTTATTAGCTTTTTCCACAATTGTCATCACAGCTACCACCAAGATAAGTGCCATTGTATCTACCACCAGAATATCATTTGAACCTACTACAGTATTTCCATTGCTACCAAAACTATTTTGGGGCTGATACAAAAATACGTTGATATCTGCGAGGTTAATGAATGATTGACATTTCAAACTCACGAAAGCTATTCTCGCAAACATTCGAGATTTACATATGTTAACTGGACCAGTTTGATTGGATATCAGGCAGTGTTCTCTCATACGGCAGCTCAGCTGAGAAGAGGGCAAATACTGCTCCCATCTTGGCATGAAGGGAATCTCTTCAAACCTCCCTTATTATTCGCCAACAACAAATGCCAAATGTTCAGCTCAGCAAAGCAAATGAACAAGTAAACATAGGTAATGTCCATTCGTATTAAGAATTTACTCACCAGCAGTAGAAAGCAGCGTAAGCTTCAGGTACAAATAGTCGTGTATCCATGCCTCGTATCGTGACGATGATGAATGCATTACTATCAAGTATTACATTAGAATAATGTTCATCTCTTGCTACTGAATACTCAGCATTGTAACCATCAAGTTATCAATCACAGTGGCATTTGTGGCGAAACTATTTGCTTGCTGTAATTTCTTTAATATCGATAAGTGCATTTATATGACGGACGTTAAAGAAATGCCGTCTACGTAGGGTTCCTTATAATGTTCAGGTAGAATCACAACGGGTTGTGTTAACAGTGATCACCACCAATATTTTGATATCATTGATATCAATGATTATCATACTAAAGGTTAGAAAAAAAACTTGCACAACAATGAAATGTTAGGGACAGCGCAATCAACATATTACACATTATAGATGTGACTATGCTCTTTCGAACTTTCTGTTCACAAGGACAATTTTATTTCGCTTCGCTAACTACAATTGCAGATGTGAGTATGCTGGACTTCGTAATTGTCGTATCTTGTTTATGGTCATTTATTGGGTACATAGTTATTCTTACTGATAGCCGATCAATGCTGTTCATTGTGTACAAGAAAGTGGAGGTCAGGATCATCCAGGAAACCCCTTCAAGCAAGTGAATCTCATTCTATTTCTCCCCGGTACGACTGCTGATTAATTTGAAGAGATGATTAGGAGTAGTACTTTGTTGACCTGTTCTCTTAAACTGCCAATACGTATTGCGGGACTTATCCGAAATACACAATACGTTTGCTGACTTGAAAATGACCAAACTTGAAAGAAACTAGAAAATTTTACTGCTAAATAACTTAATTTATGACAAAGTTCCAAGTTTTTGACGAGAGTGTACCATCTTGCGAACCAAATTGTTTTCAAATTCACAGTTTTTTTTTTCAAGAGAGAGTACTTGTAAGATATGGAGTTCAACAGGCTTCAAGACAAGAATTTTGGGTCACTAGTTAAACCAGACGAGTGACACAATACTTCCCTTGCACACACAACACTTTTACTTGCCCAGATGAATACTTTGTTAAATAATACAACAATGTAAGGAATTTGATTCAAACTAATGTATGATATGAAGGATACCGAAAGGAATAAAAGTTTTTCCCCGTTAATTCACAAAAAATTCCACACAAAATGTGTCTGTGGAAACCTCAGATAAATAGAAATATGTTTGACTCGTCAATGATGAACACTTCGCCCTCGATCTGCAGAGAATCCTGAATCCACTGTCAATTTTTAGTCACCACTGCGCAAACAACTTATCTTCTCACTATTGTATGTGTTTGCTTGCTTGCGTGTTTGTAGACAATCACAAAATAATTCAGGGTTCCCACATTACATGGAAAACCTTGAAAGATGAAAGTACACCTGGAAAACCTAGAAAAATCATGGAATTTTGCAAAAAAATAATAAAAATCATGGAAAAAGTACATAAAACCTGGAAAAATATTTTTTTGAAGGTAAAAAGTGGTTAGTAACTGTGATTATAATTAGGACAATATGATTTTGTTAATGCTCCGGTATTATTTGTATGAAAGGCAGTATTGCAGTGGTGTCTAGATTACATATACATATTCAATATGTCAGTGTTGGTATTATTCATTTGAAAAGGTGTTTCCTGTCAGGTTACTCATTATTCTAGTATTATTTATGGAGGAGTTGAATGAAAATAATGTGTCAGTTATGTGACTATTTATTTTTGCTGATTAACTCTTTGAGAAGTATCTCAATTTACACTATTAATTGTCAATTCATCCCTCCTGTGCCTAGCATGTTATGTGACTGAAAGGGTAAGTTTTATTTTTGGATAGTGTAAGAACGGTACATTTATGTTTGGATGAAGCTTTATGTAAATATTTCTCCAAAAGTAATTGGAGACCTAAATATTATTGGAAATACACCTGGAATTTTCTTGAAAAACCTGGAAAAATCATGGAAATATCATGGAAATATCATGGAATTTTGTCAGTACAGAAATGTGCGAACCCTGCGAATGCCTTTTGCCGTTCTGTGAATGTACATGGGGCGGCTATTTGCAGGTGGGAACACCTAACCACTATTTGTTGTAATCATGTAATCAGACTTTTTGTGCTCACAGGTGGTGGGGACCCAAACACCTAGTTTAGAATTGCCCTTGCACCCCTCAGATGCTTTGGTGAGAAGGTGAAAAGGGTGCGAAAGCTGGTGAGAAGGGTGTAAAAGCTGGAGAGAAGGGTGCAAAGGCTGGTGAGAAGGGTGTGAAGGCTGGTGAGAAGCTGCAAAGACTAGTGAGAAGGTGCAATGGGTGCAAGGCATGTGAAGGGTACAAGGGGTGTGAAGGCTGATGAGAAAGTGCAAAGGGGTATGAAGGGTGCAAAGGCTGGTGATAAGGTGCAAATGGTGTGAAGACTAGTGAGAAGGTGCAAAGGGTGCAAAGGCTGGTGAAGGTGAAAAGGGTGAGAAGGTGCAATGGGCTGCAAAGGCTGGTGCAAAGGGGTGAGAAAGGTGCAAAGATTGCCTTCGCACCCTTCCCGCCAACGAGACACCTGGTAAAACTGTCACTTCCTGATATTTTGGTTAATTTAATGTTTCAGACAATAAGATACGTAAACATACTTCTTGCAAAGCAGCCTGAACTTTCGGAGTATTTGGTGAGCATCATACCCAAACCAGAAGACGTTACGAGTAAGAAAGGATCAAAAACAGAAGCTGTAAATGTACCCTTTTCTCATGCCGAAGAACTACTGAAACATTCTCTTCACGTCATTGGAAGCAAGGGAAAAGGTTTTGATCTGCGGCTGCCATCAGATAATACCAGGTACACACACACACAAAAAAAAAAAACCCCGGTCGTGGAAAGTATCACCAACTCTTTCAGAGGCCAAACGTGAAAACATTTACAGTGTACGATTTAATTTCAGACAGGAACTAAATGTTAATGATACTCAGATGAAGGTGTATAAACTGTACAATTTCAACCCAACAACTGAGGTGGATGTCAACAACATACAAGCCCTGGTAAGTAATAAATTAAATTCTCTGAAAAACCTTATGTCGCACAAATAAATGCCGATGACAGAATCGTTATTTTATGCAAATGTATGCGGCAGTAGAAACTAAAAAAATCAGGCAGTGAAAGTTTCACATGCAGGTGGCTCGCACCCTTCGCACCCCTTCGCACCTCTCGCACCCTTTGCACCT
>JBCAUG010289865.1:0-17772 GCA_038406175.1 Haplosyllis leylae | reverse complement strand
GATGCTCAGATGTTTGAGATATTTACAGATTTTTTGGTGGGAAAATCCCCCCAAAAATCCACCCATTGACTTCAATGCGTCAGAAATTAGTGATATCTCTGTTTTAGTCAGAAATGTGTGATGTTCCTACAGGGTGTGTATATTAAGTTATGTGTGTTATGTAACCTTTCAAAATTATGTAACAGAAGAAAGTCCCCCTGCATGACTGCAAGTGGCATACCGCACGCTGCATAGCAAGTACTCACTCTTCTGTACTGCTCCGGGGGGGGGGGGCGGAGTTTACCCAACTGGAGGGGTAGGGGTACACCAGTCCCAACTGGGGGGTAACCCAGTCCTAGCTGGGGGCACCTCAGTCCAAGCAGTGGGGCAGGACATGGGACCAGAGACCAGGGAAAATAACCTGGGACTTGGGTACTCCTAGAAAGGACCTGGGAACAGAGACAAGGGAAAGAACCTGAGCCTGGGTACTCCCCCCTCCAATGAGCAGACAGACAAACTGAAAATATTACCTTTCCATCGTACTTCGTATGCAGGTGGTAATAATTAAAAGCAACAAGACAATTCTATTTGGACAAAAGTATTTGTAAAAGTCTCAAATTCAGGAATTAATATGTAATTAAAATGTTTTGATTCTGTGATGTTAAGAGGCTTAGAGGAAAAATATGTTTAAATTAGGAACGAGATGAGTGTGATATGTCCATAAAGAAGATAGTGAGTAAAAAAATTACCACCGACCAATTTCGTTTTGCTTGGCTTGGATTTGGAACATCTGTTATGTGAGTATGACGGCATTGTGCTCGTTATCCATGGATAAACCTCATTGTAATATTATCTGTAGATTTTAGACTAATAAAATTACATTCCCTTTAATCCTTCTACAATTTAGACACAAGGAATGAAAGGTATAAGTTGTATTAAGGTAAAAGCGAAACGAACACGAAAATTACAAGCACTTTCTATCACTTGCGTCTTCCCAATTGACAACTGGGCTTTCTTGTCCCAAGGAGATATGAATGAATTGTACACTTGTTAATTGCAATCCAATTCTAGGTCAAGTCGCAGATCAGACTTGTACAGCAAAGCTTTATATGTTGTGTTTTTTCATGAATAGATATTTTTACTGCCTGGATAGCTGATTGGCTTAAAATATTTTTCATTGATTCAGACACTGGTTCATTCTTGCCAATAGCAACATTTTCATAACAGAAGCAGCTGGGTTTGTCATATACTGACTGGGGTATGTCAAAAACAAATGTGGATTGAAGAAACGTGAACATGAATATTAGAAAGAAAACTGCCTGGAAATGAGCAAAATAGCAGAATTAACTATATCTCTTGTCTTGAACGCTTGCTTGAAATTGAAATTGACAAATCACAGGTCGTATTCCGAAATGGACTACTGGTCAGTAAGAAATTCTTTCATGTGGAATATTGAATCATTGACCAAATACCCAACAACAAACTATACTGGTTTCGGTTGCAATAATATGGCAAAATTTTTTGATTACCAAATATTAGCTAAAAGATTTATATTAAAGTTGAAATGGTGTAAAAATTCAAGTGCCATTTTTCCTATTGATATCTCATTAATGATCATGAAGTCATAAGATTTTGCCTGGAACCTTGGTAAACATCCCCACCTGAACACGATCCTTTGCAAATGCTGACACCAATTTCATTTTCAAACTGTTCAACACCTACTGTTGCTTTCAATTCAAAATCTCATTGAATGAGCAATATATCCCAGCTTCTGTTTCACCAATTAATTTTACGTGTTATTGATCTTTCATGTAAGTGATTACCTCTTTGATAATTCCCACTGTTTTAAATGCCAATATTCTCACTTTCTCTTAAAGCATTGATTCCATTAAGATACTGAATTTCACTGAAATCATGATCAGCCTGTACAACATGTTCTTGCAATTCTCAGTTCACAGAGTGATGCCACAGTGGATGGCCTGGGGTCTGTTCACCTCAAGTGGATGAGGTTGCTGTACGACACTGAGGTTTTACAATAGTTGCAAACTTGTTTCTAGCTCACAAGTGTTTGGGAAACAGGTATATGTATCAATACACTTTTAAGTTAATCAGTTTCATCTCTCAAAACAAAAGGGAAAACTTGCTTCGGGGAAGAAAAGGATCCAAACCAGTTTTTCACAAACACATATCATAAAGTGTTTATCTGTTACGTTTTGTGCACTGTTGCCCTGATTTTATTTTGTTCAAAAAGTTGTCAAAATGTGACACCTACTTTATTTGTGTACTTGAGTTTTTGGACCATAGTAAATTCTGTAAAGTAGGACTGAATATTTCAAAGTAAACACGGAATACAATGTACATTCTGCATATTTTAATTTTTATTTGAAATGAAAATCTGAAAAAATGAAGAAGATACAGCAGAATATATAAATTCATGTAGAAAAGCTGTATCGATTCCATGAAAAATTAGACAGACACTACTTTTTATCAGGCGGTCATCACTCAGTGACTGTAGCCATTTGTGCGGGTAGGTAATTTCAATCGAGTCTGTGTGTGTGTGTGTGTGTGTCTTTCAGGTCAGGCTGTAACTTTTGGCTGCAGCCTTTTTTGGGTTTACTGATGCATCTTGAAAATATCCAGGTCAGGTATGTGTACCAAGATCACAAGGTAAAGGTCAAGGTCAGATATGTAAAACTTTAAATTTTACAAAATTGTTACTTCTATATGCATTTACTTCTCTGAAGGTTACTCAAAATATCAAACTTATATTAAGATCAAAGTTAAGATTGCCCAATATCAAAGGTAAGTTGAAAGAAATCAAAATTGCGTCAGTTTTAAGTGTTCCTGTGATCTGTGGGTTACGTGGGTGGTACGCCTTCGATGGAAAGGCATTCTTGTTTCAGTTTCCAGTCTGACCACGCTGGTAGTTTCGTTTAAATCACCTATTGATTGATGCCTCTTTGTCTTCACACAAACAATAACAACAATACCTATCGTCTCACGGCCCACGACATCACATTCGCCACATTTATATTCACGAGGTAATTGCCTCCGTTCAGTCCTATTCAACTTGTGTTATAACAACCACAAATACTAAGGGTCCTTTGAGAGCATCAGTTCTGTGAGGAGTATTGTATTATTGATCCCCAGAGGAGATATTACCATAACTATAGAAAGTGAAGTAAAGAATAGCTGTCCAGGAACTCGGGGTCGATTTCAATATCATATGAAGAGAAGTTCACAAACATAGGTCGTCTTGGTGACAATTGAGTTCTTCCGAATGGAATTCTACAGAATCTATAGAACTTGCAGAACACTGTTTTCAGTAATTTTGTTTTTAAAAATTACTAAATTTAGTATTCTGCAGAATCAGTAGAATCTGTAGGATACTATTTTCAATAATTTTCATTTTCAAAACTACTAAAACTAGTAGTCTACAAATTCCATAGATTCTACAGAATTCAATTCGAAAACAACTCAATTGTCACTGCAAGTTTCTTTCACCATACCAATAAAACCTTATCAAGTTAAAAAAGAACCAACGATCAATGATGTTTCCTCCGCAGTATAGTATTTATGTTGTGAAAGTAAAACGTGTAACCCATGTACAGGGAATCTGAAAAATCCCAAATTATAGATAGCATGTTTTTTACAATTAGGTCTGGAAAATTTACCTTCTTTTAGTTCATTTCCTCTTCTGAATTTGAGGATTTCCCGAGCAAATGGGAAATTGACCAGATGACAATGTATTCTTTCACACAAATACTAGAGTACTGCAAGACTACATTCAGAGGTCTGGCAGAATTCCTGAAGAAAATGACTCGAGAAACAGTGGTTTTGTTCGTGAAGTAAAATTTTGAAAGAGTCTACCGGGTTGCTCCAGTGTTTAATGTGGGCTTAGGAAATGGGAAGATATTTCTTTTTGTATGTTACAAAGAGAGACCACACATGGCTCCTCTTTGACTCCACCAGAGACACAATATCTATCTTCTGTCTGCTTCAGTCCTCAGGTCTTGAATTCCTCAAGACAGATTCCCAATTACGGTTTGCAGACTCCCAATGACGGTTTGCGATATTGATTTTACTTCTTCAGATCAGGAAAATTTGGTACAATTACCCCGTTGAAAATATTTACATGAAAGCCCGAAATTTGTCCACATTCGAAAGTTTGAAAATCTTAGCAGGTGGTATTGCCATATTTGAATAAAAAAAAAACTCCAAGAATTTCTTAATCTTTCGGAACCTGACCCCGCAAAAAGTGTAGGAGGCCCCTTGTGAAACATATCTTTGTGAAATAGGCCCCGAAGGTCTTGGCAACCTTTTGTGATCCTCTTCGTCAAGTAGATAAAGTTGTGAACTTTTGTCACACGGAGCCAACTCTCTGTTGAATACCAGTAGCCTAGCGGACAACACACAACGGAGAAGTATCAGTCTGGACAGAACAAAGATCGGATTCTGAACGAAATGTAAGTATGATCCTTTTTCTAATCCAAATTGTAATAACGGATTGCATGACTGATATTTGAGGATTAAGCTGACGTATATCCGTTTTAAGGGCGGAAAAGTTACCACTTTGTTTCATTCAATATAATTCTTCGCAAAATGGCAAATTTGATGAAAGCTTAAAGTTTCGGTTCATTAGCCAGACAGAAGTACACTTCCTTTTTCTCAGCTTCCCAATTACTTTTAGGCAAGAAATAGAGTTTATTTGTCCAACAAATATATGCTTTATCGCAACATTCAAGAAAAAAGGTAGTTTTTATGCTTTCAATATTTTTTCAAGAAATATCTATGTGCAGAATTTTGTAAATTGTTCTCCGGACAAAAAGAATGGAGGGTTTTTCCTCAAATTTTAAAGATGTTTCCTAACAAAACAACCACCAGTAATAGTACTACAGGATAAAACGAAAGAATAGCTCAGAAGCGAAGGCGTACAAATCTGGGTCTCATTATGGATTAAGAGTGTTCCTGCATATAAATGTGAAGAATATGATCCTTGGTTCCTTTTACCCGAAGAAATGCTGTGTTGACATGGTGACACAATATGAGTTGGATGGAACTGAAAAATCTTTCTAATTGCAGGATAAAAGAAAAGGCCGTAGCCAATACAAAATTTCTGCAAAATTCACAAACAATTCTAAAAGTCTACGTACACTGTTCAGTTGGCCTTTTTGTTCCCAGTAAATTTGATTCAAAGTTAAAATTAGAAATGTGAATTTGATGTGCAATACGAGAAGAAATGTTTCCAATTATCCAGGCAATTGCCCTACTCATCGAAGACTCATACCAAAGACGCTTCAGTGTCAACAGATTCAATTTGCATTATTGACTTGATTACTACGAGTGCAAGATTTATCATATTTCTTGGGTGTAACATTGTGTTCATCTGGAAGAAGGTGGAGGTCAAACAGATGGAACAATCATTCGAACTTTGTTTCAGCAGTCAGATTGAAACCATTGCATGATCTGGCATATTTCTGTTTCCTTAAAGACAACACACGACCACAACAACTTTAAACAAAAATATGTTCTGTTTTAGCCAAAATGAAAGCATATATCAGTGGAGTACTTAGTCTATTAATCCTGGTGGTGCTATTGAATGATAAAACCATCCACTGTGGAGGAGATGGCGGAGCCTTGTATCGTCTCAATTCGGCGTTCAAAAGAAGACCGGTGGGTACTACTTTTTATATACCTAATATTAGTTATTTATTCGAACTGATCGATTTAACTTGCCAAACTTTGAAATCCATGAGGCCCCATTTACTATCGGAAGGAAATTCATCATTTTTCTGTCCACCGCTTCCATTTCTTCCTTGGGGTCCGTTTTCATTTCTTGCCCGGGATCAATGTGCAATCAACCTGCATTCGATTAGGTTAACTGCACTTTAGTTTTACTAAGAATATGATAACAACTTTTTTCCTATTTGAGCCCCTTCGTTGAAAGGAATTCTATTCGTCATCTTGTCCAAAAAGATGAAAAAGATAGAAAAATGGTTTTCTATCAGTTTGTTTGAACAAAGATCCATCATAAGCCCCAGACACTCTCGGGACGACACTTTTTGTGAGTAGAGGAATTTTCAGCTTCATGCTATCTTAACTTCCTTGGTCGTTCTGGACACCATTGTTATACTTTTGTTGAGTATTTATGGTTTGAGGAAATCGGTTGATATTTGTGATTGTTTTTTTTTTGGAACGAAATATGGCTTGAGAAAGTTTATCTTTCAAAAGTTTCTAATGCACACTTCAAGCTATTATTTTCAATTTCTTTACTTACTTTCTTCGATTTTCGTTGAAGATGAAAGCTTCAAAATGAATTTCAGGGAGATTTCAGCAATATGGTCGCATGGTTGAAACACCAAAAGCGTTCACCTCTGACAGATAATCTCGATTGGTTGCGTCAACAAGACGAAGAGAAGCGTTCCTTCCTGACAGATAACGTCGAGTGGTTGAGAAACGATGACGCTGAAAAACGGTCCTCCTTGACAGATAACATCGAGTGGTTACGAGACCAGGATTCCGAGAAAAGAGTTGTTCCGTGAACCATCCAGGAAAATAGTTTGTGATGTGTGAATGAAATTGACAGTACATGTGATAATATTAAATAAAAATATAGAATACTGTTTTCAGTTGACTATATTTCATAGGCTTCAAACCAAAATGGTGATAAGAAGAACGAGATAAGAGTAATGTGTCAAGAAAAATGAAACAGTGCGGTTTCTTTCCTTGTACACCCCACAAATGATACAATAGTGTCGTTTCTTTCAGAAATAACAATGTTTCTTTAAGCAACAGTGTCATTTCTTTAAGACACCACAGTGTGTTTTCTTCTCTTAAGATATCATCTGTGGTGTCGTTAAGGTAATAAACCATATTGTGATGTCTTAAAGAAACAGTGTTGTAATTACTAGCTGTTTTGGGGGTTGCAAAAATATAAGGTTTAGCAGTGGTAGAGCACCATCTTATGTTAAAATTTCCAGTTAGACCCAACAAAAATGCTTCACTTCCAGACACACCTTTTTTGTATGATCATATATTGTCTTGTGTGGAGCTCTTTGGTCCTTGTTTACCCCTACAATTCACTATGCTCTCATGCAGATGAAATGCATTGTAAAACTAGTAATTTTCTTAAAGAAATGACACTACACTGTGGTATCATTTGTGATGTCTTTAACGGGAGGAAACTCACTGTGGTGTCACAAAGAAATGACTTTTTATTTTTAAAGAAATGACATTGTGTAATTAAGAAACCACACCGTGACATCGTTTCCTTAAAGAAACAATGTCATTTCTGTAAGAACGAAACAACATTGTTGTGTTGTTAGTCATGTCATCAGTTATGCGTTTAAACTAAATCTGTAATTATCACATGTAACCAATCAGAAGGCGCCATTTCTCAAGTTTCTAAGTTCTCATGAGATATTGTGAGATTTCACCAAAAAAATATTTCCAAGTTAAAGAGCACAGCTGTGACCCAGCTCTGCTTAAAATAAAATACAATCCCAAATGAGGAAATGTTGGTAATTTTGAGATTTTATACCAAATTCGTATTGTTAATGTTATTTGTTAAGTCACACAGGGATGTTCATTTTCCGAACATTGAACATCAGTCTATTTTTGAACATTCAGAAAACAAATTAGCTTTAAACCTAGTCAATCAACATATAAATTATCAGCATTGTACAGGTACTACGGACACAAGTTCATCATATTGGATGGTGCCAGGTGTATGTAAAATCAATCATTGGTAATTACTTTGGTAACGTTATGGGATGCACAAAAACCCATTGTTCAAAGAGCATTTAACACCGCCATGGGATAAGCTTTTTTATTTAGTCTAAATATTAGTTGACACCTGACACTTGTTGAATTTTTACTTTTCTAGATCAAATAAATTTCAGGAATGTAGCACTGAAAGTTTCAAAGTAAATTAGTGAAACAGTGTACATTTTGCACATTTCGACTTTCAAGTATAAATTTGTAAGTATAGAGAATATAACAGAATAAGAAAACTGATATTTATTTGCTGTTTCCAAACAACTGAAAACAATAGATACCAAAATTTAATCCAAGAAGAATATTAACATACTTAATGAGCTTTTGAAACCGTTACTATGTCAACAGTTCAAGAGGAGAGTATTATAATTACTACCACCTGTTTTCAAAATACGTACATACAATTAATTAACACAATCGAATTCATAACAGAAATTGATGTGAATCGTGTGAATTCTCGGGATATCACTTTGAATCCGGTGAAGTGAAAAATATAATATTGGTATACCAGAGGTCACTTAGCCCGAAGCGTCAGACAGGTCTCACCGTGGAGCTGGAACGCGTCTGTATCTGTTTCTGTATCTGTTAGAACAAGTACAACTTGTTTTGTGTCTAGAGTGATCTATGTACAACTTTAAAAACAGTATCGAGAAATCTCTTGGTACAAAACAAGTTGTACCTAGAATGATCTGGGGACAACTTTTTTGTACCTAGAGCATTCTAGAAACAACTTGTTTTGTACCGAGATCATACTAGGAATAACTTCATTTGTACCAAGACCATTCTAGGCACAACTTTAATCTAATTTTTGTTTTGTTTTTGTGCCTAGAATAAGCTTGTGCCTAAAAGCTCTGGGTACTAATAACATTGTTCCTAGAATGATCTCAGTACAAAAAAAGTTGTGCCTAGATAATTCTAGGTACAACTTTATTTGTACTGAGAGCTTTCTTGATATGTTTTTAAAGTTGTACCTAGATCACTCTAGATAGAAAAACAAGTTGTACCTAGATCACACTAGGCACTTTAAGTTGTGCCTAGAAAGCTCTTGGTACAAATGAAGTTGTACTGGGCATGATCTAGGTACAAAACACGTTGTTCCTAGAATGCTCTAGGCACAAAAAAGCTGTCACCAGATCATTCTAGATACAACTTTATTTGTACCCAGAGCTTTCTCAATATGTTTTTAAAGTTGTGCCTAGAATGCTCTCGATACAAAAAAAATGTTGTGCCGAGAATGATCGAGGGACAACTTTTTTGTGCCTGGAACATTCTAGGAACAACATTTGTTTGTACCGAGAGCTTTCTCGACACTTTTTCTAACAGATATAGAACAGATACAGATACAGACGCGTTCCCAACACACGTCTCACCCGGAGACCCATCCGTACCACAAACAAACCTCGCACAATTGTGATGAGAGCCTGCATGGTTAGTGCATTCTGATGAGTTGGTCGAGATTTCTCTGAATTTCAATCTGCATGTGTGACATACCTAAATAGAATTTGGAAAAAATATTTAAATATAGTTTTCTACAAGGTTGCTGGGATAAATAATGACTCATAATTGGATGTTTACACTAAATAGATGAAGGAATTTTCAAGGGCAGCGGGTACTCTTTGTTTCTTTTCATTGAAATTATTTTGGAAAGCAAGCAAGTAAATCTGGAAGTGAATTTCTACTCCTTGTTATTTGATTTTTTCGCGATAAGCAAATCTGACCCATTTCTGTCAGATTATCTGACAGATCTTAAGTTACACAGAACAAAATGAATTTTGTCAAAAAATGTCCCCAGTGGGGTTTGGACCCATGACCTCCTGATCATCACTTTAATACACTACCAACTGAGCTAGGCAGGAATCTGTTGGGCTGGAAATTTCTGAAGCGAGCTTTGTTTGTTTCATGTACCATTTCACATGTTGGACTTTGTTCATTTCCAGAATCAGTAGAGCATGACTTTATAAAGGCCTTAATGATTCACACAGACAATCAAATTAGCTCATTTAGTAGAGCATTAGAGTGATGATCCAGTCGTTGTGGGTTCAAACCCCACTGGGGGCAATTTTTGACGAAATTTAGTTTGTTCTGTGTAACTTTAAATCTGTCAGATAATCTGACAGAAATGTGTATCGTTAAAAACTAGACTGTATGTGTTCTTCATTTGATGAAGTATAAACAATCTAGCAAGTACAGGAAATACTTAGTAACCCTTACCTTTAAATTTTAAATTGTGATAATTCTTAAAAATTGCAAATTAGCTGCCTGAAATGTCACCTGTCTACAGTCGGGATACATGTCTATGTGTGTACTGATGGATTGAAAATTGAATTATTATTTAATAAAAAAATTGTGTAAAATTGGAATTATCACAGTGCATGTGGAAATTGTACTTCAAAATTGTGGACATTTTGACTAAAATTCAGATAATATAGATATGATTTGTTGCCTCAGTGAAAAGCAGTAATTTTACCCTGGGATGATGTGTCATACATGTATTTTATGTTAATTAATTTTTCAGATATTGCTAACTTTCAGTTTTGTCAGTTTCTTGATGGGAATTGGGACGTATCCCCTGTTATTTAACCCGAAAAATGGTCGCAGGGAAAAGAGCAAAATACAGCAGGCAGCGTGCAGTTTCGTTTTCTGCTGAGTGACGTTTTTGTAAGCAATAAAACTGCCCTAAAAATAAATATTTCTGCAAAAACATCTGTAGCACTATGTACATTAGATTAGATTGGAGCATTCTGCACAATGAAATTGAAACTTGTACTGACATTTAGAAAGATAGAAGAGGAAATGGTGGTCATGTGTTGAGGGCTGAAGTGACAAGGGCCTCTGCCCTAAGGTTCAAGGGGGGGGGGGGAGGTTAGTTTTGTAACATTAAAATATGACTTCCTCCCTTTTTAGGTAGGTACCTTTTTCACAATACACCGGGCCCCAGTAACAGTATCCACCCCATTCTCCAAACCCCGTTGTCGAGTTTTAACTGATCATTCTGTTGTCTAGGGAATCAGCAATTCAGCATCATGTAATTTCCCAAGTGACGTAAAAGCCGCTGTATTGTCTCCCAACACAAAGAAGCATTGTTCTCACAAGCGTTTACGCACAGTATAGACCAATGTTGTCTTCATCATTATCATAATTACATTTAATTCTAAACAGGAATTCTTCAGCTTTTGACATTGCACTGCTAAAATTCAAGAAATGTTTTCAATTTTCTCAAATTGGTAGAATTTCCGGCCTATTTGTGTTTTTCCCTAATTAGCTTTAGATTTTCAGCCCTTTAGATCCTTATTTAGTCATGCTCTATTGAAGTCCAATAATCAATAGAGCATGACTATATTAGGATCTGAAGGGCTGAGACTGCCAGCAAATAGGGGAATTAGCTCAGGCAGTAGCATGTAGGACTTGAAAGTCAGAACTGCCTGGGTTCAACTCCTGTGGGGGTAGCATTTTGCCACTGGATTTTTAGGTCTCTCATGATTCTGTAGAATCTATATAATCTAAAGTCAATTACGGAAAGACTCGATTGCACCTTTTCAATTTGTTTTGCCATTAAGTCTAGATTTTCTAAACTAAAGCTTTTCTGAACATTGTACTTAAAATTACTGTTTGTATGTTGTAGATATATTTTTTGCAGAAACACACATGGACAAACAAACAAATCGGCATTCCAGCAAAAAATGTCTTACTTCAACCATTGTCATGTTTATTGCAACGCTATTTACGCTGGGCCCTTCCGCTTTCCATTGTGTAGGATTAATATAAATAGTGAATAATCCATTGAGAGTTGAAGTCGACGATCTATAGTCCTACAGAGTCTCAAAGGAAATATTAACACAACACACAATGATAGGAATAGCTGTGATGGTATGAAATTCAGGGTCCATTTCACAAAAAGTATTTCCTTAGTTGTAATAAATAAACACAAATGAATGTCTCAAAATTGACAGGGTTGTTACAAAATAGCCAAAACTGTTTTTGCAATATATGCCAGGATGTGGTTAACATTACGAGTAAATCAGGTGCAAGTGCACAAAACATTTAACAATTGAAACCAGAGTGATTACTTGTTTACGTCACGTTACTTTGTCCAGAAATTCAGTCGGTAAAGTAACTTAACTTTCTGTCAAGTTATTGCCTATCCCGTATTCTGAAATTAGAAATATTTCAAGATCTGATGCTTTGGTGGATTTTCACCATTGCAGAAGTGCATACCATTGTAAGTCAATAATACAATTAGCATGCAAATAACACCACTAAACCTCAGAAGAAAACAAAAGCATACGCGATGTAATAGTTTTGCCTCGGTACAAATTAATAATTGTTCTATCTCACGTGAAACTGACCCTCACCATTGGGTCCAAATGTAATATATTGTAAATGAGTAAAGTTACAAACCGTTGTCACATTTGTTCACATATAGTAGATGAGACAAGGACTAATCTGATTCCTTAGCACGACAAAAGTACGTATGTATGCATGTGGACACAATGTAAGATAGTTAATATTTATTTCATGATGTAAGATTCATCCAACAGAGGCTCTGTGTGTTACTTAATAAAGGTCGCGAAGTTTCGAATGCGTTTTGACAAACAGAGCCAAAATATTCAATTACTTAAAACCGCAGAAGTCTTGTTGTCACGGGAAGCCAGGATTTCACATTTGAATGTGAAGTTCATAGATGTGAGGACGTGTGTGGAGCTATTTTGAATTCACTTTACTAATGTTTTACTTACAAAATGGATTAATATTTGTGGTAACGCTTATGTGGATTACGTGTTGCCGATATATTTGAGTTTTTCCTATCTTGAATTTGAAAATTCACCAGATTCAACTAATTAGATGGTAAAGAATAATTTCATATGAAAAGACTTTCGTAAAGTTTTCACACATTACACAAACCGTCATCTGTAAGGGAGAGGTACAGAAAAGCCTTCAATTACCTTCGGTCATGCTTGATTGGCTTTAGTTGAATTTAGCCAATTCATCTAATTAAATGAATCTAATACTAAATAAGGAAAGCTCAATTAACCTTCAAAGTTGGCAAAAAATATGAAAATTCACAGGGATTAATTATTGGTAGCTTATTTGGTGTCATCTTAATAGCTTATTTTGGCTTTTTGTCACAAATTTTTGGAAAGTTTATAGGAGCCATTTCCTAGTCTGTAAATGTGGATAGAGTGGGGTGATACTCAAAAGTGGTGGGACACCTTAACCCTTTTTCTGATAAATTGTTTGAACTTTTGTCCTCAGAGGTTGTGGGGACACAAAACATCATTCTTGGACCTTCTCACACTCTTATGCCCTCTTGTACTCCAGTACTATCATGCTGGTGGTGGGACATTTTTTGACATACTTTTGTAACTTCACATTCACAGGTGGCAGGGTGGAAGTTCCAATACGTACAACACAATACTAATTCTTGCACCTCTTGTGCTCTTATGCTGGCAGTGGCACCCTGAAACATTTTTACTTGTAATTTCTTTAATAATGGTCAGATTTTTATCTACTTGCACAGTTGGAATCTGCCTAATCTCCAATATCAGTTCTTATTACCTCTTACACTCTCTTGCACCCTTTTCTGCTCTGGTATTTATATTTAAAGCCATGTCTGTGTAGAGGAGACTGAGAAGATTCCAGCAGTGGAAGTAGATTGAAAATTGGACATTTATTAAGGAAGTTACAAGCAAAAATATTTCAGTATATGAGATTAAAGAGAATGCAAAGGGTGAAGGAGGCTGAAAGAGTGCAAAAGGGTGAAAGCGTGCAAAATTTCTAGAGGGTGAAAGAAGAGAGTACAAGACATGGCAATCATTTAAATCAATCTAAGTAATGAGACACTCATTCCGTAACATTTCATCCTGTTCTTTTCTATATTTTTCCAATTCATCTAAATTAGATACTTCAAAATACTTCTTTTCGTAAAAAATTCGATTTCAGGAGCATGTACAGGAAAAGATGATGTCGCATCACTTTATTCATTTATTCATAAAATTTCGACTTATTTCAAAGAAGCAGTCTATTAATTGTTTACAAATTCAACAAATTTACACAAATTGTAGTTTTTATTTTTAATAGATCACTGTGTGTTGTCTTGTAGGCAGTAAAAATCATTGCTGTAGTAATTTGTCCAACTGACAATTTAGCCAATTCAGTTAATTGTGATAGTTAAGCTAAATGAGGTAAATTAAGCTAAAATGGTTTTGAAATTAGGGAAAACTCACGCCACTGGTTGAAAGGACGAAAAGACATCCACAAAGTACAACTAGATTTATTTTGAACTTTTGGCAGGTTTAGGTCCAAATTCCAGAATAGTATCGATACAATGACAAATTACTCCGTCGTGGTTTCCCTTACGATCACACTGATTTTCGTGGTACTTTTTGCTGACCACTCGGTGCACAGTTACGGGATAGAATTTAAAGGAAGAGGTGGAGCCTGGCACAGACACAACTCTGGACACAAAAGGAGCAAGGTGAGATTAATTTTGTCCCTAACATCTTAAGTTGTAAACTTCGTCGAAAGTTGTAACCATTGCTGACAACATTGCTCAAAGAATTGAGGACAATAAAATGTTTCCAACCAAATGATTCCATTAAGCACAAGTTTAGCCCATTCATAATGTGTCACCAATTGCAACAAAATGGAGCTTCATGTGAGATACTGTGGTATTTCAGTTATATTTACTGATATAGATGTTATTCTACAGAGTGACATTCTGTCTTTTTTGGGTGATCAGAAAATTATGACTTGCTCTTTTCAATTGTGAAAATTCTAATCAAAAACCCCATCGTAATACGTACGCGGTCGGTAATTATTTGGTAATACAATGCCGTTAATTGACTGGAGAGAAAGAATTTTCCCAATTCATAATCCATAATTCACCTTTAGGGGGATTTTGGCAACATCGTCAGCTGGCTGAAACAGCGGAATCTTGCCTCGACCGAGAAGCGTTCACGTCTGACAGAAGATGTCGACTGGTTTCGTGACGGTGATTCGGAGGAGCGTTCTCCAACGGAAGATAATCTAGAGCATGACACAGACAAACGTTTCTTCATCTCATAGAACACAATTATTCATAGGACAAATCTAATTCAACATTACATCCACAGAATAGTGCCATGATAGCTCTACACTGACTTTGCTTCACAAATTAAGTGAACTTCTTAGCAGGAAATGGGACACTGTCCCACCTGGGGTGTGCTCGTTTTCAGTATTTTTTATTCAAACCGTGCAACAGGTTTAAAAGTGCTCATTTGTTCTAACTGTGCAAGCCCATAGGTGACAATGTTAAAGTTCTGCACGGTTTGGCAGAATTTGCATGCCTATTTTGTGATCTTGCAAGGTTTGATAAAAAAAATTCCTGAAAACGAGCACACCCCTGCTGTTTGAAAGGTATGACTATTATCGTCATCAAACGCCACTCGGATCTCCTTAATAAATCATCAACTGGTTACTGGTTCTAAAAATGTACAGTATTGTGTAACAGTGTAAACTATTTGTGTACGCTTCAACATAATGTTTTAATAGATTGGCTTTGTAAAGGGTGGGAAAGATCTCAAATAATTCAGAATTGTTTCGAATTGGAACTTTGTAAGGTTTAAATTCCTAATATCAGCTCACAACTTTTTAAAAAATTTTCCCAAGAGTATATCTGTGGTTGCAAGTAAATGGCATTAAGCTTCAAATATTATTTTTATTTTCAAGCTGGTGCTATTTCTGCCACTCCTCGCAAGCGATGGTAAAGCAGACATCATACGCTATCTGTTGAATCAGCTGAACTGTAAAAATTCCTTTTGCTTTGAGGTAACTAGTTTTAGTTTCAAAACGAAACAATCGTAGAAAAGGTTTGACATTTTGGCATGACAAATTACTGCATCTCAAATGTTGGCTAAACGTCAGACCATTAAATGATTTAAGATTTACAGACGGTCGTGGGTTCGAGCCCCGAACCTCCACTGTAATGCATGTGGACACATCTGCAAGTACGTGGATCAAAAAGGCTCAGCTGCCATGCTAACCTCTATGTGGTCAGCAGGTGTCGCACCAGAGGTGAATCTGAGGAGTAGTGCACAGGCAACAAAGTGTGCAAGTGAGAAATCCACACTGGCTTTGAAACCCAGGGCAGATGTCACCAGAAGTCTCCACGAAAGGGACTTATGTCCTCCAAAATTTTTTTTAAAAAAAGATTTAAATCACAACATAGCCTCTGCAATAACAGTCCGCGCATTCCACACTCTGCATATTCATCTCGTTTCACTTTACTACTGTTCCCAATTTTTTTGCACAATTACCCCTTACTATGTACCAATTCTTTCAACGCTCATACATTTCTTTCCCAGAAGAAATAATGTAAAGCAGAAAAGAATGTATCAAAAGAGAAATCTGAAAAGGGAAAAAAGTTTCTTAATTGAATTAATTTTCAATGTTGATGTCAAAGAAATGTAATTGAAACATTGAACACGGTACTTGCGTGATGCCTTACTGACGATTCTGAGGCTTACCATCTTGAAGTCTACATTGCATACTTACTTTTTAATTATCAAGAATATCAATTCATTTTACACAAAATGAAAGCAGTTTGTTTCTCATTATCATCGGATGCACTGACGTTCTAAATCACTCTGAAGAGATGCAGTTTCTTTGAGACAGACCGAGAACTACTTTCAGGCATGACATATAATTCTACAATTCTAACGGTGGCCTGAAAGAAGTGTTACTGAGGGATAGATCTGGTATTTGCAGTTTTTAAAGCAGACAAAAGGTCACATTTGATGTTTAAAAACTGTGAATATGGAGCCAGTCCTACACATCAGTGAGCTGAAAAATTAAAATATCACTCAGATCCCCCAAAGCTTAATGCAATAGAATATTTCGATAAAATGTATTAGTTGTTTATTTATGTTTCAAAATATAATTAATAACGTTTTTCCTTGACGTCATTGAAACGTTACCAAGTGCAATCTCCCTTTGATGAGAAAAAACAAGAACTGAGATCAATTAAAGAAATTACATTAGATGGAAACCCATGTATGTTTCTTGCTCTGTGGAAACTTTTACAAAAAGATAATTCGTTCTTCCTTCTTGATCTATCAATGGGATGACAAACAATCATGAGATTTAACAATGAAGATTTACAAGAAAACAAATCCTATTGTTAAAAGATTCGATTCATTCCAAAACCACCTGCCTTTTCACAGGACAACTTTCGGAACTTCAGGCTATCTTTTTGTTCAAGGAGACTTTCTGTCTTGTCAGCCAAATTACATGTCACAGTTTGTTTCTTCTGAACAGATAATTGGTTTTGATTGGAAATTTGTTTCAGGTACAATTTTAATTTCCTTCTATCTTTGGATTTCTATTTTGGAAATTATTGGAAAATAGTGTCCTATCTACGACTACAAGCTGTCGCTGTCTCACAGGTCGTATTCAGATGGGGCTGCTGACCTGGTGCCTAATGCAAAATCTTCTGAACTGATGACCATAAACGTGAAATCTGTAATGATGCTGTTGTTTTAATTGTGAAATTAATATTTACTCCATTTATTAGAGTTTATAAGTGTTTGGTTTCAGTTATTTTTTCATTTGCCTTTATTTCTCACCTAGTACTAATAACTTGTGTCTTTGCAATATGGAAATAATGTGAAAAAATTGCCATGGAAAAAGTGAATTGCACTATTTCATATTTAGATGGTCATCGGGTCAGAAGATTTTGCACTAGGCACTAGGTCAGTACTAGGTCAATATCCCCATCTAAATATGACCTGTGTGTCTCGAATAAGTTTAATCGGACTGTGATAACTCGCTCGTAACGATTAACGTTGTTTCTTTTCTTGGTTTATCGACTTTGGTTTTGAAGTTTGTTGTGGACTGTAGTAGAATAAAATTGTAAAGTCAGATGATACTGTGCAAATCAGCCAAAACAAATGTAAAAAAGAATTGTTATGCACCGTCCCACTTACGGTGCAGCCATTCGCATACACATCTTGCACATCTAGGTTGAGAGCCCCACTAGGA
>JBCAUG010289754.1:0-17775 GCA_038406175.1 Haplosyllis leylae | reverse complement strand
TGATTGATAAAACCAGTTCAAACTGGTTTACACCAGTTTTTGCACATGTGTCAGAAATTATTGATTGACAAAAAAGGAGTGGTCACACAAAATGGTAATTTTCTTTAATTCCCTGTATATTTCCATTTGAATATTATTTGGTGCAAACTCCCACTACACAATACTTTCAAACTATGTAACAATTCTCAAAGTGGATGCTCAGATGTCTGAGATATTTGCAGATTTTTCAATGGAAAAATCCCAGAAAAATTCCATCCATGAGTTCAATAGGTCCTACGGGGTGTTTCCGCTTTTTCGCTGGAACTTATTCGACAAAAATATTCATTTACATAATCATATTGATATTTTTCAATTTCATCTTACCGGTAAAAGGATGACCATTTGCTTACATGATATATTTAGATTTGTTATTTTTCCAAGAAGTGAAGTTCATAATACAGAAAATCGTTTTGTAGGCATGCAGCTAGCAGGTAATTTGTTCATAAAGTCATGACAGTATGGTTCAAAGTAGTTTATTTCATTGCATTTATTTTCACTTTTTATATTGATACAATAAGCTAATAGTTGTAACTCGTTTGGTAAAGGCATCCTCACCACAATTCATCGATTCCAATTACTTCAAAATGGAGACGTACCAAAGAAACTACCACGCTCTCCAATTACTCCCATTCAGTGCGAAAAGTAGTAATGTTAATCCGTGTATTAACATAAACCTTTAGATTAGTGTCAGTAATGGCTTTGGGTTTCCGAAAATAATATTTGAAAACTAACTCATTATGTACTGGATGCTCAAAATCAGGCCCAGAATCAAGACAGATGATGTAATGTGCTAATGAAATATTTACACCAACCATGCATGGCAAACATAAATTTCCTACGACCAAGAAAACTTTTGTCCCATGCATGAATGAGGAGAGGGGATATGTTTCCGATGTTCATGGTTCTCCAATATTTTAGGAAGGGTACTTTCATCTTTGTAATAATCAAAGTCAACACCCAATAGAATGTTTCTATCAAAGCTGCAGTAGTCAAAATGTAACTTTTCATTCCCATTGTACATTTTCTGTGAACCTAGAGATGTTTACTGCAGTTTTGCCTAATTGATGCTGAAAACTGGGGCCATGAAAAAATATCATACAATAGTTGTCAACGTGAAAACCTGAACAATTTGCACCATCATTGTATTGGAATCAGTGCATTCAGAGATTACGTAATAACAATGATAGAGCGGCTTCCATCATTACAGGATGCATTAACGCCAAACATAACTTTTGAAACAAAACAAATTCCACGTCCCAGGTTTTTCCATGTATACGGTCTGCAGTCACGCAATCGAGTTTTTCACGGTAGGATCAAATTTTACATTTTAGGACAGAATTTACATCAGACATGCTTTAATGATTTTTCAAAATGTGAAATGGTGCATGAAACAAACTTCAGGTTAAGGTCTGCAAAGTAGTACATGCCTTTCTGGCCTATTTGGATAAGCATTCAACCTCAGATCCAGTGATGGTCAGTGTTGTGAGTTCAATTCCCAGTGGAGGCAACTTTTTTGCTGAAATTTTTAAACATGTTGATGGAAATTCAGGCTTAAAATGTAAATGTGATCTTATCGTGAAAACTATTAGGAATTGGTTTAATTAATGATTCCAGATATGTCTGTGACAACAAAATTTGTTGGTATTGATAAGTAGTGTTACTGAAGTTGAAATATCCATTTGATGATACAAACAAATATCTTTGTAATGGTTGAGAGACAAAAGGAATCAACAGTAATATGATTATTACTGCTCTTTTGTCTTGGTCTGAAACATCTGAGAACCTACCAGAAAACATTCGGTGTTAGAATTGAGAATGGAAAAATTAAACTCACAACATCTCTGTTCATAATGCTCAAAATCGCAACAGAAGTAGAAGTTTTTAAATCGATGCTTTTCTGCCAATCCTATGTGGAGAGTTCCAATGTCCAATACTCAGTTTTGAAGCTCCATGTCTGTCTGGGTCTTCCAGGATTTTTGGGCTACCAGCTGCGCTAAATAGATGCAAAACGCCCTTGGATGGAATAAAATTTCATACCAATTTGTCATGACAGGTGTAGTTGTTTCAGGATTGAATAGGACAAAATGATGAGATTCTTTAATGGGTACTTCGGGTGATGTGGAGTATGTGACCAAGAGGAAGGTTACAAGCTCAAGGGATTTACAAATATTTTCCGACATAATGCCACAGAAGAATGAACACTGTAACACACACACCATAATTATCAATTTTGCTGTAAAAACCCTTTTGTTCGGACATAATATCAGTATTCTTCCCAAAAAGTCAGTTCAAATCGAATGATAAATCTATTGACTCACTGGTGGGATTCAATCCGTCAAGATGTATCCTGGACACTTTCAGTGTGCGTTAAGGAAATTAAAAATTCCCTGCTCATTCATTATTCTTTGAAAGTGACAATGTGGTTAGGTTTGTAACTTTTTCGCCAGTTAATCCCAGCTGGTGAACAAAACGTGAACATGTGAGACGTCAGTCGACTGGATTTTACTTGATTTTTTCCATGCTGCTGAAACACAAGCATACGTGAACAGAACTTTAGGTGTGTTCATATTTACATAGTGAAGTAGGTGTGACACTCTGATGCAAATAATCACTGAAAGTACATTTCACAAGCTGGAGAACAAATTAGTGACATGACACTCACCTTAACTTTACCTCAAGGGTAGATGAAGCCCAAAATAAAGAGAAATAAACTATATTAATTAAAAACGTATGAATAAGCATACAATTCATCAACACATGAATTAACTAAAGTTATTATTGAATTTAACGTTCCTGTTTGGATGCAAATTGATGTGAAGCTGGTGAATCTATGGGCACATTTGTGTTCATTAAATATCGGTAACAACGAGGTGGTAATGGAATCTAATTGTCTTTATTCACAAAGATTGTCGAGATTTGTGACCTAGTCTTATTCTCTTGATTTTTAGCTTCGAACTGGCTGTAACTTTTTGCGAGTTTTTGCGTTGAATTATTGTGTTGACTTTTTAGACATCAAGATAAGTGTAAAAATAATAGAGATAAACTGGATGTTTTCAATGTTTTAGAAAAGGTTAAACCTCATGGAGTTAAATACATTTTATCACTGAACGGGCGTTCAATCAGTGATGGATAATGTGTAGACAATCTGTTGTCAGTGAAAACATAACACATTTGGAACCCACTCCAGCTTGTTTATTTCCCCTCCTTTTGGGGGGAAATCGAGCAAGAACAGGTTGTCTAAGAAAAACTAGATCGACCACTGATTATTCGGTTTGTCCTTGCTTGAAGAAGTTTCTTCATTTTTACTTCGATATACAGATACCTATCTACAACAAAACATCCAGATATCTAAATACCAATGGATTGTAGTTCGAAATAGTTTTCGGCAGTAGATCTAATTTGTAAAAGTCTATCAAAATCAAGTAACAATACTTGATTCATCGTCAGCAGTATGCAGTATGGCCACACCTGGTTAAGATTAGCCAGAAAAGATATCATCAAAAATGATAAAACACTTCATGAATTTGACTGATGACTCAAGAATACATTATGTTTATTAAATATCAGCGATCGACAATATAATTGCTTGATGGTTTGTAATGGAGCTTCGATTGGTATTTACCAAGTCCCATGGCGGATGTGTATTGGATTAGAGCAATCAGATTTCGTTTATCGCGTTGCTTGGTTTTTCGAATAGACGTAGTGCGTCACCTTTGTCAAAGGGCGAGCAATCTGAAACTGATTGTATCGAACCGATGGAAGATATAAAGGTCAGATTAAGACAGATCCAGCTTGGACAAATAAGGAGTGGATCAAACTGAAATATCGCAGGGTCTTAATCATAACACAGATATCATCTGTATCACACTTATTTACTTGCGTATAGCTGATACTCAAATTAGTAAACGGAAATATTCTCAGCAATCTTAACTTTTCAAAAACTTTGCAGAAAGTACCACTTCTCACGGCAATTGGATTTTACACTAAGGGTAGTTTTGAAGGACTATTTCGTTTAAACAAGAGAAAAAATCACTTCACAGCAAAGTAGTATCCTCAGATTCACCACAAAGCTATCATCAAGTGATTTTCAAGCAGCATTATTTGGAACTTTGTCGCATCAAGAAGAAGGTCCCCATCACTACCGAGCATAATGGATCCAAAATCTTTGCGCTACACTGTAGGTTACGGACCAAAACCAAGAGACCTGGACGATATAAAAATGACATTGCCGAAAGTAAACGAAACTGCGGAAAGTAAGAAGGAAACATGGAAGAGGATGATGAAAGCGGCTACACAGAAAGAAGACTTCCGTGAGTACAAATCCATATGTGGCTCATAATTTAATTGTTTTATGTATTTTATTATGGCACAGATCTAGTAGTGGATCCCATAATTAATTAGGCGGACACCAACTCAAGTTTTTCGGGAAAAAATCAACATGGAATTAAACTAATTTGGGCCCGTTTGGGTCTAGCAAGATCATCCACCAGTGTGGAACTGCCATTTATAGTAATTTTCATCAAGCAAAATGTTGCAATCATGAAAAGACAAGATTTGAAAATCTTTACACTAAATTTCAATTGGATAGATGTTTTCTGACGCATAATATTTAAAAAGTTTTCCACAAATGTATTGTTGCAAGCCGCAACCATATTGTAAATGACAAAGAACTTTCATTTTAATCTCTTTATTTTCTTCATTTGTACAGAATGTAAATTACTATTATATACTGTATAAACCTTAAACCTTTATAAAAAATTAAGGGGTATTTGATACTACGGTATTATCTAATAGATGTAAATACTCCTGTCGTCTCTACTAGTAACCTCTTGAAAACAGACGAATATTAACATTTTCCGTGAAACGAAAGTTGTAACAAGAGATGCAAATAAAATATTATTATTATTATTATTCTGAATTCAAGTGCACAAGTGTCATAAATGAGCACCTCAAGAACTCGAGAAAAGACATGATTCAAGGAAACTAAATTAATTAGTAGACATTTCTAGAGCTAACTTGCAAGAAAGACTATTTTAAGATATCTTGTCTGCAGAAGGCGTAGATGGTAAAACTACGGCAGCAGGTAGCGACGCTTTTCGAAATTTGGTTCATCAACTGGCAGAGAACACCGCTATGCACGGACTTCCCAATGCGACGAAAGCGAAAACAAAGGAACGCAAACTCTTCTGGATTGCTGTTCTCATTTTCGGAATGGGTAAGTGCAAATTTCTCTACGTTGGTTCGGAAGAGTCACCTTAGAGGCTTACTTGCGGTTTTCCTCACATCTTTCGTGAAAACAAAGATCCGCGAAATACACAGACCTACGAAAAAGACCCATACATTTTGAAACATTTTTGAAAAATATTTTTAAAAGTCCTTTCTGATCCTGTTTTGAACTTCTGGTGACATCTGCCCTGGGTTTCAAGGCCATGGTGCATCCCTTGCTTACCTGTGTGGTCCTCAGATTCACCTAACGGGCAACACCTGTTGACTGTACAGAGGTCAGCATTGCAGCTGAGCCTTTTGATCCTCACCACCAATGCTTGGGGAAGCATGATCTGCAAGTAGGTTTCAAGCCCATGACCATGTATCCTACACCACAATTCTATAAACTTTCGTTAAGATCCTAGAAGGAAGGCCTTTGACAACAATCTTTAGTTAGCTATTTGAGGCTGGCATTAACAGAAAGCACAAAAATGCTTTGAGATTTGGATTCAATCAGTGAACCACCCTTAGCTATAAAGTTGACTATGAGCCAGCCCTGAATATGAACATTTTGATTGACTTTACCAGGTACTTCTTACAAGAGGACCGTTTCCCGATGAGCCATCAGAGTGAAATTATTCAATCCTAGATGTTTTAAGCTTTTGGATCTTCAGGTTAACTGTAACCATGGGGAAATAGGTGAAGCTTAAATAAGATTGTTTTAACATCCGGCAAAGCAGAAAGATCAAATATGTCCAGTGGACGTTAGCTCATTAAACTGTAATTGATTAGTTATGACGGCCTTGCTGTAAGAAATTGTGAAGAACACGCCGTGAGAAATCTGAAAAATAATTGTAATGAGTTCTAATTTTTGCCTTTTGAAACGTGGAAAGATAGATTATGACACATACCTTGGACAGCTTTGTGGGAACCGATTTCCTATATGATAAATCAACGACTGTTTGAGGGTTTTTCCATAAATAAGTCATGTTCTGAAGGTTGGAAGCAAATTCAGTAATAATAAGACATTAAGATATGTGGTATAATATACTGTTTTGAACTAAATACGGGGTTTTGTTCCCTTGTTTTGATCATCTCACAAAAATGAGCCCTCTTCTGAAAGTAAATTCATTTACAATTGATGAAGATATTTAAGATAACGCACAATTTTAGACAAAATATTTTTTTTGTTTTGATCATATTGCAAAAATGTGCCTGGCTCTCAATATCAGAATAAAATTTATTAACAATTCATGAAAGCAAGCCCTGTTCCTGAGGTCAGAAGCAAATTTAGGATAGTGTGCAATTTCAGATGAAACATTGGAAAGTAAAAAATTAATTTTGTTTATTAACTAAATATGAGAAATTTGAGGTGGCTTGAGTCAATTAAATCGAATTAGATAACTATTTTTTGTACGTTTGTATCATGATAGTCCATCACGTACTGAAAAAGAATTGGAAATACTGAGGAAAAATTACACAAATTGTTGTAATTATTTCAATAGCAGATAGATTTGCATCAAACTCTCCAGGGTTGTCACCCATAATATAACCTTTGAAAATAATTTTAAAAAGATGTATATCACCAGGAAAAAAATCAAGAAATGTTTATGGATATGTATCTATTTTGTAAATTTCGCTAACTATGTAACAATAGAACTCATCGTGTCTCTGGACTTCAAATGGGAAGAAAAGCAGTCGAATTTTATTGCCCATGGCCATGCTCTTTCAACTTCTTCCCCTTCGTGATAGTACAGAGAAGGAAGCAAGGTGTTTTATATGTTTGAAATATAGATAGAAACCTGACTTGTATCCAATGATATACATATTGTGCCCTGACGAAAAGTTAGTAAATAACCAAAGCAAATATGCCCTCAAGCAATGCCAGCAGTCAATCTAACCTATTGTATATTCCAGGTAAGCGTAAACTCTTCTACGATGAATTAGCTGAATATCGGATAACAAAACTTGGACCCATTAGCATCAATAAATCAATACACTTAGGGATAGAAATGTTATTTACTCTTTGTGTGACGGTATTAACCCGCATTTTTGGATCCGGCAAGGCTATGTAATGTATTCCAATAAATCTAATACAAATTCAATAATAGATAAACTGAAATGAAGGGTCAAATCAGATGCAATGACCTATGAAGGACGTAAATTTCCAAACGATACCAAGGCCTGGAACACTGGTACTCAAGTACCTTTTAGTCAACCTGTCATACACTATTTATTTCTCCATCTGCCGTATTTTGATGTATGCATCGAAGGTGAGGCATTAGATTCAACACATCAATGAAAAAACTATATGAATAATGTTGTTGCCCTAGTGATTTAGGGCAATGAGTCATGGTTTATTTGATATTATTTTACGCTTGAAATTGATTTCCATTCTTTACTGATTACAGTTCATTGTGAGTAAATCACGGCTTGTGTTTTGTAATTTACGCCCACTCATGATAACAGCTTTGAAAAATATTTATTTTTTCATTGTCACATGATTTTTAGTCAAATTTCCCCGACCCAAAATGTCCAATTTCAAAGAGTGTATCCTGGTTCCCAAACACGGAACAGACATTAAACCGTCAGGGATATATGCCCTACCCACCGATCCATGGATAAAAATCCATTGCTCAACAACTGTCACAACGTCAGGCCACAATTATTGATAATCGACAAAATTACAAGTTGTTCTACCCCCTGGTCTGGATGTGAACCCGGACTCTGCTACACCCCGACGAAATTTTCTTTTCACAAGGTGATTATTACTACTTAGATGTTGATCCCTTGAATTTAGACTTATAATACGAACAAAGTACGCACACGAAATCCATAACCCACAGTGGGTACCAAGGGATTTATACTTACAAGCGTAATTTCATTTTGTACCTCCGCAAGGAGACTATCTTTGATGCTCAAAATCACAACTGGGGGGAGAAAAATGTTGGCAATTTTTTTTAGTACACCCCAAACTCTCACTAGATGGCTAGATGTCTCATACATCCAAAACACCACCATCACTATCCTTTACCACCCCTAACCTGTCCCCCCCCCGCCCAATGAAACTTTTGGATATTGCCAGTTTTGCACTCAGGAACAAAGGTTGGAAAGACATCCTACCCCATTCACAGTACTGTATGGGACTTTGGGATTTTGTCAGTTTTAGACTCAGGAAAGTTGGAACCCCCACCCCAGTGAAGTATTGCGGCCCACTAATTTATATAGATCTATTGCGGAGACTGTTCTGTGCACCGGAGATTACCGTCTCGTTAAGAATATTTTGTGACATTTAATAGTGGAAAAAATTGAAGAAAATAATAGAAGTTACATTTACACACCCACAACTTACTGTGAAGAAGGATAATGAGTCAAAAGTAACCTCCAAAATGATTGCCAATTAAATCTCAAAAGAACGGCATCACGTCAGTATGCACCCAACGAGAAATCTTGCACTGGAAAGATTCTAATTGGAGCTAACTTTGCATGTTCATCAACTAAGCAAAATTCATGTGTTTTGCTGGCTATGGGAGATACGCGCATTATTTATTCCTATAATTATCATTTCTCTATTGAATGGGGAAAGACTACTGTATCTAACATTGAAATTTTCCTTTGTATATTTGTAGTGCAGCGAAAAAGTATCAATTTAGAGCGGACATTCCTCTCATGTACGATTCCGCTTCAACGATATTAATTTATGAGAATTGAATTCAAACATAGGAAGCATGCAATATTTATTATAGTCTGAATTATGTCACTTCTGGATTTGGTACTCAAAGGGCCAAAGTAAAGTAAGGCATTGCGCATGAATGAGTGTCAATAGTTGAATTTAAATCTTGGTTAAAATCTCTCTTTCATCCTGACATGCAAGTCACAAAACCAGGAATACATCGATCTATTTGTCGATAACGACCATCACTAATTTCACTGAAGTAGTATTGAACTTGTTTTATACCCTCGTTTCCTGTCGGTACAAGACTTGCAAAGGATTATTGGCTTGACCTGCCAGAATTACTTTCTTTTCTTTGAGAAGGTCATTTGGCGAGGTCCTTATCAATTTTTGGCTCGTGGAGTTTTCCGAAATAAACAATAAACCAGCAATTCTTGCCTTTATTGCATAGTAACTTAGCATTAGTCTATGATTCAGCATTCTTTAGTTGTTTATCACAGTTTTCTAATGGCACAAAATCATTTAGAAATGAAGTTAGCGGAACATCGATGTATTGAACTAAAAATATTCCAATGCTATTATTATGCGCCAATTATTATTCATGGAACTACTATACATTAATGTTATTCTGTCCACTTGCGATTATATCAGAATCTCAACAAAACTTTGAAACTGTTCTTTGTTTCTGGTCTGCCAGTCCCAAAACGGGAGCTTACAGAGAAAATATAACTACAGGTTGGGCATGCTTTATTCGAACACGGTTAACCCGAAGTTCCACTTAATTCAAAGTTTTTGCTAAATCTTTGGAACTTTCCTATCATTTCAAGGTTAAAATACATGGTTAATTCAAACACAGTCAATTCAAAGTTCCACTAGATTGAAGTTATTTGAAGTCTTCTTTAATTTGAAGTAACTGTAATTGGGAGTTAAAATGAAATTTGTTGTAATTCAAAACTTTAAATTGAAATATTTCTTTATTTGAAGGCTTTGTATTAGAAATCACATTGTTATTTGATTTTGCATTGACTGCATTGACATTTGAACATTATATCTTGTATAATTTGAGAAAAACCAGTCGAAATAAATACGTACAGTGCATATGTACATGTGTAATGTCATGAGAGTTGAGGCAGATGCATAGAGAAGACTGAGACAATTCCAAAAGTACAAACAGATTAAAATCAGACCATTATTAAGGAAGTTATAGACAAAAACATTTCAAAGCATGTCATGACAGTTGAGACAAAGGAAAACAGCCACTTTTAAGTAGAACCATAAACATTCATAAAAGGACACTGTCCTGTGGCTTCATTCTTTAAACTGAGGTTTATTTCAAACAGTTAAATCAAAGGAAGTCACAATTTGAATCATTAAATCGAAGTAAATTCTAATTTAAAGTTTTAAACCAAAGTAAATCCTAATTCAAAGTTCCATAAAAAGTTTGAATTACAGAGCATAGCTTAGCTAGAATTTCCACTTAATTCAAAGGAAAACCTTGCCGACAATATCACTTCGAATTAACTGTGCCCGACCTGTAACTGAATTTTTACATCTTGTAGAATAATATAATATGCCATCATCGTTTTGCTATCAAATTTATTGCAGTTATGATCGGCTACCATCTCACAGTCGCCTTGATAAAGTACTTTAATTATCCAGTCGTTGTGACAGTCAGTGTTGTACCATCACCGAAACAGGTAAAATTATTTCATAAATCAGTCTCTTTCGAATAAAACGCAAATGTACATTTTGATGATAGTTTTTGAAGACCACAATATTTTCTCTCGTAGAACTTTCCGGCGATAACCTTCTGCAATATAAATGCTTTGCGGAAAAAAGTTGTGCGGGCTTCATCCAACCAGCACATGCAATCACTGAACACCATGGTCAGTGACAGGGTAAGTACATATTAAGATCACGTCAGTAAATAGTCAGTAAATAATGAAGATGGCTGTACCAGAAATATTGTAACATATCAAGGCATATGATCTCCATGAGGCCAAGAAAATATTAGTTACAGGTATTCCATTTGTAGCATTCGGCTGGAATGGATGCGATGGACAATCTGATGACGGGAGTTAGTAAAGGATATGAGATGATGAACAGGGTGGAAAGCATGTCAGGGACTATGCAGTAAGTACTTCTTTTGCATGCAGATCTAATTTGGGCAAACGACTTGACTAAAGCACGTTAAACAACGAATTCATGTTATTCTGGGATATGATAGGACGGGATGCAACATCAAGCTCCAGTGACAATTTCAACACCTTAGTGTTGATGATGATTCATTCAGTTACTTTTTTAATTGAAAAAAATACAGTTTATAGAGTATCAAACACAAACATATCTGTTTATAAATGTTAACTTTGTTGAATGGAATAGTACCGGCAGGTAAAAATGGTTTATACGCAGATAATTTAATTGGTGGCTCTGGAGGAAGAATGTAATTTATTAGCGCTGGCCCACTGATCACCAGTCAAATTCTGTGCTGAATAGTTTTTCATGGAATTCGCTTGAGTGAAAATGTTGTTCAGAACGTCATATTCAGAAATGTTGGCACATATTGATTATCAATTGTTGTATTTAATTATTTCTTCCTATTTTCCGCATACTTTTGTTTAAAATTAAAACAAATCATGTGAATAGTATGGACCACTATGTATCACTATTGGTATCTCATACAGTCGAAACACGTTTGTGTCTTTTAGTTTAAAGAAAAAGATAAAAAGCTGTAGCATAAAATATGGAAGTTTCAAATTTAACATTAAACTGATGGCCAATTTTTACATAGGTACATGGCTGCTTTGGTGTATTGTTCCTTGCTGCTTTATATGAGTTGTATAGTGCTTATATCTGAAAGCTAAAGGATAAAATTATATTTGTATATGTTTCAAATTACATTTTTAAGTTGCTTTGTGTTGTTTCAAATTAATTTTGGTTTGACTTTGCAGAAATACCCAAACATTAAAATTAATTATTTGTTCATTGTGGAAAAGACCTCTTTTCAGCCAACCATTTGAAATTTTTTGATTGAAAGCTATTAAATTTCACCCAATCCATACGGGAGTCCCTTGTCTCATCACATTTTTCTATCTTTCTGTTGCATATCTGCTGTAACCAAATTACTTCTAATTCTACTTCAGAAACATGTCCATGGGTTCCATGAATGCCAGCGCTATGATGGGAATGATGAATACAATGGGGGGAATGGAAATGGACGAAATGAACAAAGTCATGAACCAAACAGACATGGCAAATATGACCGGAAACGATGTTATGAATATGATGAAGAAACACGCCAGTGAAATGATGGATGACAATATGATGGGGTAAAGAGAGAAAAGAGACATTAAATTCTAATGGTGTACATCTACATACCTTGTTCTCATCAAAAGTATGACATAAAATTAATTTAACCTTGGCGGAGGAACTCCATCCAACTTCAGATGAATTCAGAAAGCAAATATTTCCTTGGTTTGTGGCGTTATCTGACATTAAGCATAAAACTCATAATAATCCGTCATAACGAAGGCACTTTTCAACTGAAAAATTAATCAGGTACACAATTGAAGCCTTCCAAATAGAACGAGATTTGTTCAGAACCTCGATGTATCGTCTCCTCAGATATTACAGATTTACAGTTGTACATTATAGATGGGACAAAATGAATCAATCGTGCTACACAGAAAGTAATTCTGCCATGTCGATGATGCAGAGTTACATGGAAATGACTTCCAAGATGACTAGAGAAGAGAGACAGGAGGCTGGACATCAACTGAAAACTATGCTGCTGGATTGTTCCTGGGCTGGTCGCTGTTGTTCTCCGCAGTAAGTTCCAAATAAGTCCCATTGTAGAACAGATCCATACTCATACTTTGAATAAGGAAATCAATTTAAACATGTCCTGATTGTATCTCTTTATTTTTCTGCAAGACATTACATGTAATTGAAAGGATCGCATCTGTACGGTATTTAATCACAATGCTATTTTGTTCATTAACACCTCAACAACGCTTGGTACAACAATAGTCATTGGCCAACTGGGCTGCCACATTTGGCAATGATTGCTAGTAATGATGACATCCTTTGATGTTGGCTATTTGCTTCAGTGCGTCCTTATTTAATTTTAGGAATTTTACAACGTTCTTGAACTCCATGTATGGCAACTGTTACACGTTCAACGGTGACGGAGCCAAACCGCTGATGGTGACAAAGGAAGGACCAATGTACGGTAAGTCACAACAGTAATACAAACGGACAAATAGCTGGTAATTTTTTGAAAACAAGAAGTACAAAAAAGCTGTGTTCAAAGTGACAATGGGACCAACTAAACAAACTTGTTGCACTACTTTTGCGGAATTTGTAGTGGAGAAAATAACAATTTTGTATTCACAAGTCTATCACAAATAAGAGGGTGAAGTATTTTGCTTTATGCAATTAACCCAGATCCACTTATTTTTGGAGTCCATTGTGCTGCAAGGGGGTATGGTCCTGAAAAATGTAATTGATATTTTTGCAAGTCATTCCTATTTTATTGCATATCTGGCATTGACTGTCAAAAGGACTTACTAAAAGTGGCAGATAATGAAACATCATCATTTTGTACGATGTTGCAGTTCTAAATTAATTGTGACAGTTTTCTTGTACCATTTGATTAAAAATAATATGAGAAAATGATCGTTTATGGTTTGCCACACAAAATAAGTGTGATTTATTCTGTCTGGAAGTATTATTTCATTGGACTAAATAGTCTTTTGTGTGCAAATTTATTATTGCCAATTTGATGATATATATCAGCTGAGTGCCAATTTGTAATGAAAATGAATGACAGTTGTATCTGTGTTTCGCGATTCTTCCAGCCCACTATTACGCATTTGGATTAGTTTTTATTAATTTGATCTAACTTTTTGACAAAATATTTTTATTATATTTTTCTACAAGTGGAAATTCTCTGTAATTAAATTTGAAGCCAGCGCTAGAGAATAGAATTAAACATGAATGTTTGTTATGATCGAGAGTGTCAGAGTAGCTCAAGCTTTCGTTCATTTTACAGTGAGCTCTAATTAGTTGAAAAAGTTTTTTAGGTCCAGGGTATTGACTTATATTTACGCCATTGATCGTCTATGACAGTATTATTTTTGTTCTCTTTACAAGTTTGTTTGTGGCAATAATTATTCTGTTTAGAAGTTTGGGGAAATAATCAAAACATATACTATCTCAAGATGCAAAGAAATCAATAAGTACTTTGTGATTTCTGTACTTGGTTAAGGGACGCATGTCAATATGTTATGTAATGGATAAATAACTGGTCAGAATGCATTATTAGCAGATAATTTGAACAAGTGGTCTTTAGGCCACGAGTTTAAATTATCTGCAATAATGCATGATTGAACAGTTGTTTATCTAATTTAAAGCATTTTAAGGTCTGGAGAACACCTATAGAATTTACTTTTAGTGGCCTTACCATTGTCTCTCTCCAGCACTGATTAATGTTCAGAATCACTCAGAAATGAATGGGGACCTTCTTTACACTAGGCCGCAATTGTCTGAGCTGACGGAATATGCAAATTTGCCTTTTTAGTATGCTGAAGTGAGCCACAAAGCCACTGGAGCAAAGTGAAGACAATAGGCAGGGGAAGGGCCACAAAGCACATAGTGACCAGCAAGGCTCTCCCCAGCCTCATTGTTTGTTTGGCCGTCTAACCATATACATCACTCCGTACTTTGAAAATTTGGCAATTTTGGATTAATTGTTTCACTATGAAGGAGTTGGAATTGGTGTCTGAAATTTTTACTGGATACTGTCTGGATACCTCTCTGTCTGTGTACAAAAGGATTAGTTTAGATTATTATTATTTCATCCTGATTTAATGCATCAAAGTTGAAAATTGGATTTAGCAGTGTAGTTAAAGTCTTCAAAAAAGAAGGTAAAAATTACAAAAATTCAGGCATGTTAAGCAATAATTTCTTATTTTCATCACTTGCAAAGTGTTTCTTGATCCTGAAAAGTTGTGTTATACCTGTGCTGAATTTTCATTTTTCAGAAAAGTGCACTTTTGAGTGCACCCAGGTCAGTACACTCAAAATGCCAATTTTGGTGGCAGGTGTCATTTTCTGAGACAGAACAATAGGCAAGCGTCTGTGGTTTCCTCTCAGATAATCTCACCTATTCTGAATAGACGATGGGCCTTAAAATGCTTTAATTTCAGAGAAATCGACAGTTGTTGTACGACATTTCGGTTTAAAATTTAAGCAAGATTTTATTTTCAATATGATAGAAATATTTTAGTTTAAAATTTACTATTAAACTGATTTTCAGATATGAATTTTCAAAGAGCTCAATATCCTAATGGCTGGTTGGCATCAAAATAAAGAATTGTCATTTGAAACTCATTTTAAGCTCGAAAGAGAGGCTAAGTTAACAAAGTATTTTTACTCGTTTAAAGTATAAAATTAACTTGTTTGATTAATCTTATAATTGAAAGAAATCAGTCTGATATGTTACAGTTGAAGTCATGACTACCCGGTGATCTACTGATTCAGGACCATCTTGGCGACAAAATAATCAAAGTTTTATTGAACAATGTTGCTGAGGCCAATAATAGCAATTATCTTCATAAATCAGCAATCAGAAAATAATGAGTAGTATTACAGCTCATGAGATCAGATTAAATACACAATACCGCATAGAGGGCAATGCAGAACTATTTAATAATTTACATAGATGGGACATTAACACAACACAAGTTCTATTGTGAATTGTGTTTTATCGGGTAAACTGTTTTTGATTAAGATGCGTGATAAGTACACTTCGTCGATTTCTTCCATTAATACTGTTTAAGACCAGGCGGCATATTTCTGACATTTGTTGAAAAGTAGATAAAGATTATTTCAGAAAATAATTGTCGAAAATTGATCTTTGAACCAAAGTCGAATAATTTCAAATCAATTGCAGCATGCCCGTTTTTAACTGGGCGTATGTGAATTTGGTGAGATATAAGATTTCACCTTTCCTGTGGTGTTCCATGAGGAACAAATGTTTGCTTGAAATTTGACGTGATTAGTCAATGAGTCAAATTTGGGTTAAATCTTTAGAATTGGGCCATTTTTACTGTTTTGGATTTATAATGTTTATGGAATTTCAAACGAGTACTGCCACTTTAACCGCAGAAATAGGCCTTTTTTGGCAAAAACCTTTCTTCAAACTTGATCAAAGTTTGGTATTCACACTAAGCATGCATACAAAAAATAAGTGCAATTTTTATTCGTCTCTTGCAGGTTTGTCGTTGGAACTATACGTGGAGCAGGATGAGTACATGGAATTACTCACAGACTCTGCTGGAATACGAATGATGATTCACAATCAGTCCAGCATGCCGTTCCCTGAAGACCAAGGGCTCAGCATAAGGCCTGGCACCAAGACATTCATAGGAATCAAAAGGGTGAGCGTCAACATGCAATAGCAATGAAAATATTCCAGATGACCGAAAAGAGCATGCAGTCCGAAAGGAGGATGTCTTAAGGAGGTGTTCTTTTACCTAGATGTTTTAAAAACTGTGATGGATATTTTTCCAATAGGGAGAGGTAAAGATGGAGGGACACCCTTACAGTGATTGTGAGACATTCTCCGGTGAGCAGAACAAAAAAATTAACGCTTTTCTTGATGAAGTAGGAACAATCGGATACTCTTCTGACGTAAGTAACCAACCTATCTGGGCGTAGAAATCCCACGGTTCTTGCATGGACCAATAAACAGGAAAGTCAAAACAATATTTCTGTAATTTTTATGTGCTAAAGTTCTTTCACAGAGTTTTTCAACCCTACTTGATGTTATATGAAACATCCTTTCTGTCCTTTCCAGGCTTGTATGAAGACCTGTTACCAGAAGTGTCTAATGAAAGAGTGTAATTGTGGCGACAACACATTTCCGATGAATGCATCCAACACAGCTTACAGAAACATAACCAAACACAAGGAAATCAAACCCTGCAACGTGTCTGATCCGCAAACAGGTCTGTCACTCCCTCACACTAAAGAAAACAGTAAAACGTTCCCAAACAGAGTAAAAGTCACGATTTGACACAACTCCATTTTCTACTTCACATACATACTGGGGGTGCACACAAACAGAGGCCATATATATATTGTATGCCCCTGAGTTGCCCAATACACCAAAATCAGTGTACTGCACAAGCTAGGTAGAAGTCAAGGATCGTACATTTTGCACTGGGATAAAATGTAAATCAGAATGCTACACTAGTCAAATGCTACGGAATCAGCGACATCGTTAAAGGTGTTTCACAACAGACGCATTCGTATGTTACAAAAAGATGTTCTAACATAGTGACTTTCTGATAATGACATTTGACCGTTAACACAGGATCACACAGGAAGTGTCACCTGCCTCTCACTGCTGGGCCCCGTACTGACTTTTGGCATTCCTGGGCCACTTTGTAACCTTACATTTCCTCTCTATTTGATATTAAATAAAAAATCAGGACCCAACAGGTTGTTGTGTTTAAGATTTTCTTACTTTTTCTTACATTTAATACTTAGTTTATTTTCATTTTGCAGCCTCTTGCATCCGTGAAGTTGAACATAGATATGCGAACAACAAGTTGGGTTGTTCTTGTCCCCCGTCGTGCTAGTAAGTTCATCTGCTATTTCGAGTTTTCCCTAAAATAGATCATTCTGCCAGAATTGCAGATCATTCTGTCAGAATTGTATTGGTTCAATGTACTGTTGGATCAGTTGTTGAATTAAATGTTTGTTAAAAATTTACCAAAGATTTCACAAGGTTTTGATGAAATAATATTGAATGTATGGTAAATTTTTATCAAATATTTGGCAAAGTTTTA
>JBCAUG010289643.1:0-17777 GCA_038406175.1 Haplosyllis leylae | reverse complement strand
AATGATGCGAACCTGGAACTTATCAAAACACAACAAGAAGCCCATTTGCAGAATACCATTATAAGTAAATTAGACATCTAAGTAATTAGTCACCATCCCAGTAACAAACTCCCGAGGAAATTCAGTGTCTGACCAAGTCCTGATGTAAAAGAACTAGGAGCAGAAACCCGTCAGCCTCAAATAAGTGTTGGAAGATGGTCCTAGATAAGGAAAAACAATAGTTTTCGCTGAACTACGAAGATAGAAGGTGTAAATACAAGAGAATTGGCGGCACAATCTATAGGTACAATAACCTGCCACTGAGTATATTTATGTTCAAGAGATGAGAGAATGGACACCCTGATAGCTTTTAAGATGACGTCCAACGTCAACGTCCATGATTAGGAACCGGTCTTTCTCCGACCCCATATTTTGAGCTAAACTGTCCTTTCTGCTCCAGTTTCATTCCGGAGTGATCACGAAAGCTAATAAAAACTAATCGATCTGAGTGAAATAGATTTAGTGAAGAGACACTGATCGATCACACAATCAATACATTATTCTTAAACTATCGACCACTGAGCATTGCAGCTTCTCATTACAAATGCAGTTTGTTTGTTTGTGTGGCTGAGTACTGGCATTGTTTCTTCCGATTCCGAACCTTCTGGTTGTACAAAATAGAATTATTTCTATTTTTGTATGCAGTTCAGACTTACAAGATGGTCGCACGCGAGTCCAAAGAATCCAGTTTGATATAATATTCGGATTTTTCGTGACAAGCAAGTTGTGCCATGCAACATGCAATCAGATTATTCTGTGAATTTTACAGTCGCATTTGGTGAAGAATCTAATCAAGTTTGGGCTGATCATAATCAATAATTCTTGTTTGGTCCACGGACATCAATATCTCAAATACGTCATCATCACAGTTTTTAACTCTGATATATATTTGGAACAGAAGATAATTTCAGGGTGAAACACAGCCCTTTAAAATGTTTCATCTAAAATAATTGAGAAGTACACTGACACGCCAGTCTCCTGAGACTTCTTTTGCCATCCCGATTAGGTTTAACTCTATTTTGAAAATGACATTTACGTTGAGTATTTATCTGGAATGAAACAATAAATTGCAGCAATTATTATCGCTACAGAACTGTAAAATGCGTAATGTTTCTATTTAAGATATGACTCCTTAAATTGCTGCCCTTGTACGATTTGATGATTAAGCAACAGAAGCTGGAAGAAAGCATGGAGGCACAACCTGTCACAGGTTTTATTCATGGAATTTTAAGAGCTCAGAAAATTGGCAATTTTGAGTAGCTTCTAATGGAAAAGAATTCAGAAATAAAACCAAATTTAATTGAACATACCTTCAACAAACTTAAATTTCAATTGGACTGAGCAAATTTGTACAACACCAGATACTTCAAATTGCTTTGTGTGTGTCTACAGTAGCTTTGATTCTATTTCTAAATTATTTTCATTAAAAGCAATAAAAAGTTGCCAACTTTATGAGTTCATGAAAAAGTCGATTTCAGGATAGAAGACTCTCTTGTCATTTGAAAATTTAACCGCAGTGGCGACACTGATGCAGAACAGGATCGCTTTCTGTCATTCTTTCATTTTTTGGCCATGATTGTTCAGCGTACAGCATTAATGGACGGCTTCAGTGGAACTGATTTGTAAAGACGTGTATATCATGACAATTGACGTAGAAAATATCGGGAGTGCTTCCTATTTATTTCAAATGCAGACCACCACACCCACGACCTGAATTTATGTGGAGAAATTACAAATTCAGAGGAAGGTCCTCCTGCGTGACCGCAAGAGGTATACTGCCCGAGTTGTAGCCTGCAAGGGGGAGAGCAGTACCCCCTGTCCTGTCCCTAGTCATTTCCAGAAGGGGAACCCCTTGTCCTGTCCCTGGTCCTGTCCAGGGGGAAGGAGGTACCCTTGACCTGTCACTGGTCCTGGGGGAGGTGCCCACTGTTCTTGTTTAGGGGTACCCCCCAGCCTGAACCTTGACCCTATGCTTATCATATCCCCTGGGTGTTTGGTTTGACAGTTCCAATTGAATGAATATGTAACATACTGATGCCAGACATGAAGATGAAATGTTCACCTGTGATAAACACAGAGTAATCTTCCATTCGTGACGTACCTTTTTTCTTGGGATGGTTCAACCAGTCTCTTTGGAAGCGCGTGTAAAGGTAGTCGAGACGACCTTGGAAGTTCTGATGAAGCTCGTTTAGTTTGTTCTGCAGTATCTCACGTTTTTCTTCGTAAACAGGGTCATCCTCAACCTGAAGCATGACAGTTGAAAGCGTGATATCCTGTCGTGTTTGATTACAATTAATTGGAGGAATGAAGTACTACGTAATGTTTGCTACTTTACTGTCTGCTGAATTTTTTTTTAATTAATGATATTAAAACTGGCTCTAATATGTCTTTCAGGAGCGTGTTTGGGCTAGGAAAGGGAGGTGGAAATCTTTGCAAAATGTCAACTGCGATGCTCCTTTTTCTAGTTATACATGACCCAGTCATCAACTTCTGTGTGCACTTTTGCCATAAGTGAACAATGGAACTTACCACATCCAGGATAAATGGAGTCGCTCCTGAACCCTCCTCACTCTCCATACTAGCCCTTCGTTTTACCTCCGTCTGTAGCATAGTGATCTCAGATTCTAATTCCAATTTTTTGTTCAATAGTATCTTTTGAAATTCATCTTTCTTGTCATCAAGCACCACGCGATGAATAGGTCCTATGGTCAGAGGGTCTTTGAAAGGATTGAGTCGGTTCAATCTGAGTATTCCTACCCCAAGAGGACTTTCCCGAATGTCAGTCGGGGTGTTCGTGTAACTTCGATATCCGTTCATCATTTTAAAAGTTCAATACACTGAATTGAATTGTCAGTATTTACATGAGGCTTTCAATCCACCATTTTACTTATTTCACCTCACAAGTGTCATTCTCCTCACATGAATCACTTCCAGCAAATTTCTTTCTTCGTTACTGTTTCTTTTTTATCCTCTTTCTGGTAGACCTCCCGTTATTCTATTCCTTCCTGGAATCAGCGCCCGTAGTTGGCAACACATCTAAACTCACGTTTATCCTAAACATAAAATATTCCCTTGTGTATACCTAATATCTAGTGTGTGGCATCTCCAAGATAATCACAATGTTTATTCATCTAATTTGCTAAGAAAATATAACCATAATTATGTTTGCCATGAGTTTCCTCGGCAACTAGAACAATATGGTGTCAACTGAGTCGATTTTAAGAGTTAATGTTAACACCATGAGAAACCAACAGGATTGCTCTGATCAATGGGTAACAACAAAAGCGTCCTTGGCAACAGTGGTAACCATGCGCGCACGTGATGTATTCAGTTGCTGCAGCTGCAGTGTCTCGTTCCACTTGAATGAGCCTCTGCTCATAAAACTGCCACACTGCAGCTAAATATAGGGATGCGAACGGTTATTGGAATCAGTTTCAAAGTCATCGATCTGTATGTTGTTAAATTTTTGTTTAAAAAATGTTTGAGGTTGTGATCAACCTTGTTACTAGCGACAACAAAAAAGCTGTCGCAGTTGTTCGTGTCATGTTCATTGCCATATATGAAATAATATCATGGTTTTTTTTTTCAAACAAAATTTTTGAAAATAAAATTACAAAAGAAGGGAAATAATAAAGAAGCAAAGCAGCCAACTTTTGATACTTTCTAAATCTCATTTCAGCTGATCGCTTCGGTGAAAAATTCATTGTATTTATTTCTCAGTTATATTAAAGTTTTTCATGGTCTTGTGCCAAATTCTAGGTTGAAATAATCTCGGGAAAGAAGTTGTGTACATTTCAAAATAGTTAAAAGAGCTGGGGCACCAAAAACTAAAACTAAGTTCAGTCATACTTTGAACCCCTCAATATCTATCCCTGATGAGATTTTTAGACCAAATTGAGGCTTTGGATGGTGGTTTTCCAAGTAATGTTAATGGATGACTTTAGTTAACTTCTATTACAGAGAAAATAGTCTGATATAATCTTATTCAACCCAGTGGAACCTCGTAAAACTGTGAAACTGGTTTCCGCACGAATAGGTTTTATGTCTCTTTCGAAATGATAAATCAATGAGATAATGTGAGCAGCCGGGGTTGGATTTGGGAACAAGAACGATAACGACTACTTTAGAACTTCGTGACAATACTGAAAGGAGTTAAATCTGTAACATGGAAACTTTCTAATGAAACAAACTCCATTGAAGAACCAAAAACAATACAGACAGAAATTGTGCAATTATACGTAACATACAAATCAATGTTCGTTCTACACAACAATTTTATATCTCTAATTTCCGACTACGTACCTGATACGAACGAAGGTAATCTTTTTGTTGTGTTTGTCAGTCCACGGGAGAGGGAGGGGAGAGTCGATCCATGAGGGTCAGTCCATGAGTCACCTGATCCTCCCCTCTTACCCCCTCTCCCCTCTCTGGCCAGGTAGCCAGGTGAACATCCTCTCCTTTCCCCTTGGCCAGCTAGGTTGGTCAATCACACCTCCCTCCCCAAAAAGCACCAGGAAAGAAGGACTAGTGGAAGGACCAGTCAGGAAGAATAAATCTGCCCCTCCCCCGGCAGGACTTGGGAGGAAGGACTAGTATAAAGGTTAGACAGGAAGAATGACTCGCCCCTCCCCCTAGCAAAGTCTGGTTCAGCATGATCAGCAAGTCTAGAATGATGAGGATGGGGAACCATGGTCAGTATTGCCTCGAAAAGTGAAAAGGAGGCTGTATTGTTTCTGAGTTCTGAGTTTCACTGGTCCTTAGAATTAAAAAAATTGAATACATTTCTTAACTGACTTATAGGGTTTGCACTGAATGATCATTTCATCCTCTTTCTTTCTGGATAGATACAAAATTAGGTATTCTTAACATGAATTTTGCCTTCCTGACAAAGGGATAAAAATACATTCTATCAATAGATTTCAAACCAAACACAACGCGAGAAATTGTTGACTGCAATCACATCCACCCTCTTCTCAGTCATTGTATGTTGTACAGATCTGAGAAGCAGAAGAATTGTTGAACCATTTGCATTTTATGTTTTAGGTGTAGATGAAGTTGGCGTCGGCACACTATGAAGATGGGAGTCTACCTTGTAATGTTCTTGGCTTCTGTCGCACGGCTAGGTATGTATGTTGATCACCAACATTGGACGATAGATGTTCAAAAACCAAACAGCAATCTATTAATTTTACAGATATTTTTTTTACTTTGCTTCTCTCAAAGGATCATCTTTGGTGTTTCTGTCGGAAATACATTTCTGTTTGAAGTCCAGATTTGAAACATTTGCACTTTGTTACAAAACTAAACGACTCCCCACCCTTTCGCCCAGATCACCCTTACCCTAGACCCCACACCTTGACCTCTGCTACCCTAGACCCTCTACCACACCTAGACCACCATGCCTTGACCCCACCACCCCTTAAATGCCTGCCCCTAGACCCCTACTACCCCACCACTAGTCAGTCACCTATACTGCCCCTAGCACAGTTTTGTGTACAGTTTTAGTTACATTCCATTCAATAGACAATTATATAAGACTAAAAACTGAACACTTAGTATTCATTCACCAATAACATATGTTGTACAAAGAGTATACATATGCATATGGAACCAAATTCTCTACCCTCATACCAAATTTTAAATTTCTATCTCATTTTGTGTGTGTGCACATGTGAATTTAAAGAAAATTCTGTCTTCTACCAAAAACCAAAACTATTTAGCACATTTAGATAAAAATTCATGTGCATGTGTGGCGCCAGATAATTTATCTCTTCAAAAAATTTGAACATTTTATGTGCAAAAATGTGGCCAGTAAAAACTCACACGCAACAATGCTGACAGTGAGGGCAATGACATACCAAGGACCATTTCGTAAATGAGCCAAAAATGAACAACAGAATTTATGAATGAATGCGGATCCTGAGAAAATGAAAAATTCGATGTTGTGCTAACACGGAGGAATGCAGTTGAAAAATTCATGTCCATTGCTCTCGAGTCTCATCTAGAGAAAAGAATTTAAATTTAAATCCAAAAGAGATGTTTAAGATGTCGAATCGCAAACATATTTCTGATTTCTACGCTTTGAGACCAAACATTTTGTTTATTAACCATTTGTACATGTCCAAGATATAGAAGTTTCTTACAGATGAATTTTGCATGTTGTACCTCTTGAAAAACAACTGTAGTCTATTGGATGCGAGGCAATTATTCACATTCAGATGCGGTAGAGTCCAGAGTTATCTTGTTGGATTTTTAAAGTTGCCAATAACCAACACAGAAAAGTTAACATTTTGTTCACTCAACAGTCAGCTCATTTGTGGAGTTTGTTTTCGACGAGTCCAGAATTAGAGTAGTATGTCGGAAAGCATAAGTTTCTTTGCAATGGTCAATTTCTAAATATAATGAGACAGTAACAGTATCTCCGCTTCCTTTCTTCATATTATTCAATAATATGAAGAAAGGGGAAAAACTGTTACTGTCTAAGTTAGAAATTTCTCTATTTTTGATTTTTATAGCCATTAACATGTCTGTATGAACTCCAGGTGACGTCCTTCCTGGGTTTCAAAAAGCTATGCATGGCTTATCCTTGGGCTACATTCTCTGTTGCCTTTCTTAGATCTTGAAGCCACTGAAGTAAAACCTTCACTTCCAACCTTCACTTCATGTATTCGGAAACCGATTTAAATTCAAACCTCCAACAATTAAGTGCACTGAAACTCTTATTTAACGTTAACAGTCTCTGGTCAAAAGAGTCGAGGAGGAGGAGGGGGTGGTGGTCAGAAAGATAGAGACAAACAACCGTTTGGGGACGAAGCTAAACTACTAAAACAGCTGCTGAAAGGTTATGAAAGGGCAACACGCCCCGTCGCAAACGCGTCCCACACTATCGTCGTACAAGTCAACTTTGCCCTCACTCAGATACTTGACATGGTAAGGAAAAGTAAGATGCCGAAGTAATTAGGAAAATTATTATAAAAATGATCATCTTAATTATTGTGAGAAAAGAACCTTCCTGTACGAATATTAATGTTACCTTTCGAATAGAAACAAAGAAGTCTTTATTATTCTCATTAAATGACATTTGTTTTGTTTGTTTTAAGGACGAAAAGAACCAAATTCTAACGACAAACGTTTGGTTTACTCAGGTAAGATATCTTAAAGAGGGGATCAATTGACAAGCAACTTGAGTGACTTCAAATGTCGTGATTCCCTGCAGCATCATCCCCTTGATGGATGATTTGTTAGTCCTTACTTCTAATATTTTTAATCAATGAATAGATGGCTCAATCATATGAACAAGTCAATTTCAAAAAGGGATTTATGAAAGTGTCTCGGTGCCTGTTAACTATTTCAAAGCATTTTCCTCCATCCTCGCTGACAATTAAGGCGTCGATCCAAAAGTTTAAAAAAATCTTAACATGAAAAAGGACAACATCCATATTGAATATATTTCTGTAAAATGTGCAATTGGCAATAATGACTGTAACTATGAAGGAATATATATGTAAGCAATACAGAAATACATGATTCAAAATCAATCAATATTCCAGTAGCTACGGAATATAGTGCTTAAATGTCTCTCAAAATGTACCATTCAAGTGTGGAAAGATCAAGTTAATCAAAAGGCATCAATGAAATTTTGTACTATTGTTATCAGTGGTGGAAAGATGAGAAGATGGTGTGGAATCCGTCAGATTTCAATGGACTCAGTAAAATCCGCATTCCACCGGACCTGATCTGGAGACCAGACATCGTGCTGTACAATGGGTAAGTAACAAGAGACAAAGCATGGGACACCCGTTCGGTTAACCACCCTGCAGGAACTTCAAAAACTTCTGACAAAAAGGACGGTATCAAAAGATTCTGATTGGAGTTTAATAATGGGTGACTGACTGATGGAGACTTTCCAAGATATTTTATTCGTAAGGGAGAAACAATTATTATATCTATGATATATTTTAGAAAGTTAAAAAAAAGCTCTCTATCAGTCAGATCTCCTTAACCCAAAAAGATAGAAAATTATCATCTTTTCAGCTAAATATTGCTTTTCTCTTAGAACACTTCAAAATTTTTAAAAAATTCCCAAAGACGCCAATTTAAAACCACTGTCAGAATCTTTCGATATTGTCACATTTGTCAGAACTGATTGATGTTCCGACTGGGTGTTAACGGGGAATTTTGTGGTGCCTGAAAAATTACGAAATTTGTGATTTTTTCCAATATTTTATACTTAAAATAGAAATATTTAAATATAATCTACAATATTTAATATATAAATGTATATTTAATACATGAATATTTAATAATTGGTGGCTGGTTACAGCTAACCAGGCATGCCGTTAGCACTGGACCGTTGGCCCATGGCCACCTGATTTGGCCTCCAGGCCACCTACTTTTGGATTCTACTGGCCTGAACTGGCCACCCAAGTTTAAAAACCTAATTTATTGAAAATCATTGCAAATAAGTTTCTTCGTGAAAGTACACAGTAGAAGCATTTTGTACATAAATCTACATTAGAAAGACATTAATGAAATAAAATTAAGTGAGAAACTATTTTTTATTTCATTGGCCAAAATAATAATTGATAACACAGTTCAGCAAATTTGACCTGGGCCACCTAAATTTGATCTGGGCCACCTACATTTGTCAGTCACTGGGCCGGATGGACCACCATTTTTCAAAACTTAACGGCATCCCTGCTAACTGTGCGATTTAGATTTTTTGGGACTTAACAGCCTTACGTACAGAATAGTACAGTTTAGTAGGAAAAGTTCTACTATTCCATGACCGAAGTTTAAGAAGTAATTTAAGCAATGATGTGACTCTTTCATGAGCCACCAAAAAATCGAAAATATGGGTTTATCTTCCAGAAAAAACATTGAAGAGGATGGTCCTAACAGACCCCTGTGGCTATGTAGTTATATAGCTTATAATTCAATGTTGAAATCAACAGATAAAGTCTGCTGCAAACAAATGTGACAATACCCAATCAATTGTATTTCCTACCTACCTCTATGATGTTAGATAAACAACCAAATTTCTGAACAAATCAAACGCTGACGCAATATTACACAATGGAAGCAGACATATTTTCCTTGACTCGTCAAACAATACTCATAAATCAAAATCTGAAGAGTGCTCGTAAAGTGCAAATTCATGAAGCGATCTGGATGTCCTCGACTGTAGGCGTCCTTTCCAAGGCCACTGTGTTTTGGGTAGTTTATTGTTTCATACTCACACCCTTGATTCTGAACAGAAATTTAACACCAGAAAAAGTAAACTCATCAATCTGGAATTCAATGCAAAAATTTAACACTAAAAAGTTGAAATGTGTGTCTATCTGCACTAAACAAAATACCCACTGAAACACGGCGGAACGTAAATATTTAGTGATCAAATGAAGACACAATAAAGCTGAAAAGGATACCAAGTAAAATAGTACCACAAACATGAATACAATTAGGTAGACCTGACAAAGATGATACTGTGTAGGATGAAATTACAAAGATGAGTATTAAATAAATGACATCACAAACCAGAATAGATCTACATAAAGTAATAAAAAATTGCTGAAGACAGAAGAGGTGAATAAGACAATTTCTGTAAAACACGTTTGAGATCCGTCCAGAGGCCAGGTCTACAGCTAGTCCCACATAACAATCGTCTTTTTTCGCTGCTTTAGAGACATTGTACAATTCTCTACCTTGCTTTTGTTCCAGAAGACCTCCCTAAATTCCCACAAGAGCTGGTACTCTGGGACTGTCTAGATTACTTTGTTGGGTGTACATCGCTCACTTACCTCCCTGTGTACACTGAGGCCAGGTTTCCCTTCATGAAAAGGTGACGTGTTCATTTAGCCTCCTTATCAAGTCATTGAGGACAATTATTTACAGAAAGTACACTTACAAGACTGAACTTCGAAAGAAATTATGCAGCTTCCTTTCCCCAGCGAGAGAGGCCTGACGAGATGGTCTATAAATTTAAGTCGATGGGAAATACATCAATGCTGGGAATATCCGCATCATGAAATTGTCATCAAATTAGGAAAAAATACACAGCTTATTTCTATGCCCAAAGGTGACCCCCTAAGTTTCACCTTGAAGGTATCCCATTCTTTAATAGCGGGGAGGTACGAACGAAGATGAATTAATGGAAGAAATACCTATAGGATACATTGTAGTAGACTATAACATTTCCTGTAGTCGATCCAGAACTTCCATAGGAGAGGCCAAGAGACATGAATCTAAGCGTTGTCTGAACCGAGCGCTCTGTCTCCCCCCCCCCCCAAATAGATCGACTACTGATTTCGAATAAACAGTTTATGTTTTTGATCTAATCTATTGGCATTGACGTGTGGAAGGCGCCACTTGCTAAAGCCAAAGAAAATCTTCAACTGTGCAGTTAAATTATAGGCCAGTGCAGGATAATTGTCATTGTAACATATTGTTTTAGATCTCACAGCAATTTTCTTTGCAGAGTCGAGGATTATGGCGACAAAGTCTATTCACAGTGCTTGGCTATGGTCAGCCATGACGGAATGGTCTTTTGGGCTCCAATAGCCAACCTGAAGTCCACCTGTAAACTCGACCTCACTTTCTTTCCTTTCGACGATCAAATCTGCCACTTCAAGATCGGCTCATGGACTTACGACGGTTTTCAGGTTTTCATAATTTATCCCAGTTTTAGGAATTTTTTAATGTTTTTTAAATATTTCTTTCTCAATGCAATGAACATTAATGCACAGTTCACAGCCTTCCGTGTACATGGATTCTCCCAATGAGGGTTTCCTTACAATTAAAGAATATCAGGAAGTGTGAAGACTACCACAGGTCGCATTCAAAGAGGGATACTGACAATTTCTTCTTGCCTCCTGACCATCAATAGGATATCAGTAGGAAAATGGCACCTTGAGTTTTTTCACATTTTCAACTTCAATACAAATATATAAGCTAATATTTAGTAATCAAAAAAATTAGCCATATTATTGCAACCGAAACCAGCATAGTTTAATGTTGGGTATTTGGCCAATGATTCCACTTGTTTACTGACTAGTAGTCAGTTCTTTCATGTGGAATATTGGTGTCATAAGGTGTCATTATTAATGGTCATGAAGTGATACGATTTTGCCAGGCACCTTGGTCAGTATGCCCACCTGAATACGATCCGTGACTACATTTAGGTAATCAGGAGCTCTGCTGACAGATGACAGCAACTGTGCCAATGACAATGACAATACCGACACTTCATTTTTTCAACTTTTTAAAATGAGCCAAAAAGATCATCACACAGAATGCATGGAACGCATACAATGGCCAACGTATAGAGCATGCATATCATAAACAACGCAAGGAACCAGTCTGAAAAGTGTTATTACGTTTGATGAAGCATGATGAACACGTCATTGTAGACGCATATCCATTTTTCCTGCAGGTGGATTTGAACAAATCTGGAGACTTGGACACGAAGCAGTACGAGGCAAACGGAGGTCACGGAGGCTGGGATCTAATTGCGACCAAAACCAGACGAAACGTGGTGTACTATCCGTGCTGTAATGAACCGTTCCCTGACGTAACCTTCACCATCTACTTGAGACGCAGAACCCTGTACTACATTGTTAATGTAGTGGTGCCTTGCCTCCTACTGGCTGGACTATCCATGCTCGGTACCTTTCTCTTGTGTCTTCATTGATAACTATAACATACTGGTCCTTTCCAAATGGATGCGGAAAATTTGCCAATCATGAAGGATAGAAATTCTATTGATTTTCCGCACTGAACACAACTCTGGAATTACATGGTAATTACCGACAGTCCTAAAATCTTGTCTCCAATGACCTTTTGACAATCAATTTCCATGTGATAGTTACCACAGACGACAAGGATGGAGCATTCGTGTCCACATTTGTTTGGGCTCGGCAAAAATGTTTCGAGGTTTTCGTTTTCAACACAAATCTGGTATTTCTGTATAACATTGAGGGTTTTAAAAAATTTCAATCAAAATAAAGTTGCTTCCAGCGGGATATAAACTTATAAAACCAACAAAGCATGTGTTAAGTAGAAGATCCTTAAATAGAGCTTTGTTTCATGCTCCACTTCACTTTTTGGACTTGGATTATTTCTAGATTCAATAGAGCATGACTTCATAGGGGTCTGAGAATCCGAGACTGGTAAGCAATGACAGATTGGCAGAGTTGGATCAGCATTAGACTTCTAATCCAGTGATGATTGGTGTTGTTAGTTCAATTCCCACTGGGGACAGCTTTATTTTTTAGTGAAACTTGTCAAAACCCCTTGATGTACAGAAATGCCAGATTTGCGTTGAAAACGAAAACCTCGATTAGGAAACCAAATTTTAAATCAGGGTTGGTAGTATGCTCATGAAAAGAAAGTGATATGAGTTGGCGAAACTTCAAATTAGAATATGTGCTTCAATATTTTAACACGTTATTTTACTCAGGATTTTGGCTTCCTGTTGGCACCAGTGAAAAGGTAACCCTGGGATTGACAGTGTTGCTTGCCTTTTATGTGCTGGGTCTTAGTATACAAGACCGAATTCCAGAAACATCTGAATTCGTGCCCCTTATAGGTATAACAAACAAATGTTTACTTCTTTTTTCAACTGATGTCAAAATTCAGTCCTTCATTATTGTTCGATGGTTTCAGTTTGATTCTGTTTTGTTTTCAGGCTTGTATTTAATGGTGATCATGATATTGACAGCAGTGTCGGTGGCGATGGGGGTATTCATTCTTCACATTCACAGCCTGGGTGACCGTTCATACCGGGTTCCACCCTGGCTCCACAACCTGGTATCCCGCTACCTCGCACGCCTAGTTGGTCTCAGTCATATAGTCAAACACAGACAGAGAGATATATCAGATGTCAACTCCTGTTATTTTGACGAAGCTTCCAAACCTTTACGCGTTGACTGTGAAGATCTGAATGGCAGATACAGACTGATTCAGGTCCAAGGCAGTGGCCTTTACATTCTTGCCAGAGACGACGAAAGTACTGTCCTCGAAAAGGATGAAAAGCAGGAGATAAATGACTTGCATAAACTCAGAGAACAAGGAAGAGTTCTCCGAGCCGTGAAAGCTGTTATGGTTGGACAGATCAGTGACGAAACAATAGAAGAAAATCATCATAGTAATCATCATCACAATAACACTGGTGGAGTAGGTGGTGAAGGAGGTGGACTCCGATTAGGACACCAGAAGCCTTCTCTATTGTGGCATGATATTTCTGAGATATTGGATAGATTTTTCTTCTGGGTAGCCTTCATTGCTAATACCGTATCTACCATGTGTATACTCGTTGTTTTACCCCTGTCTAAACCCAATCCACTTGCAAACTACGATGCTACATGAAAAAATTAAACACCAACATCAGAACAAAGTCATGAAATCCCTAAATCCAAGAATATGTTTGGGATAACCTACATAGATAACATCAGAACAAAGTCATGAAATCCCTAAATCCAAGAATATGTTTGGGATAACCTACATAGATAACAACAACACTACGTCAAAAACTCAAAATTTGTTTGTTAAGTCATTTAATTGCAAGACACTTCAATTTTCAATGATGAACTACATAGTGTATCAACTCATAAAAGATAAATTATTTGTTGCAGCAAAACATGACACACAATTACCTTTATGGCCATTAATATTTCTTGTACATACACTCTGCAGGAACTTCATGAATTTCTCACTCAAAGTGACAGTATAATTCTCGGGAGGTTTTACAGTGGTAGTCTGTGAGAGAAATTATTTTGAAGTACAGCCAAATAATACTGTGCAATAGCATTTTATATGGAGGTGAACCGAACTGTGTGCAAATATTTCCAGTATACCAGTTCTGGTATTCACAGCTTTTCCAAGGCAAAAAGACACCTGAAATTCAGAATACCATCTTACCTTAAAAAGGCAAGGAAATGTGATCAACCGTGTGCCCATGACCGTGAACAGCATCAAAAGTTTGAAATTTATAATGAAGCAAATATTGCCAGAGGTGATACACGACTGTGCATGAACTTGTGTTTTGAATTTCTCTTTAAATTAATGATATTTTTAAGGCTACACACCATGCAGTACATGGTTGCAAATCTAATTTCGAAAAGTAACAGCATAATTGCTCCACAAGTTAACAAAAAAAATGTTTTGGGAAAAACAGTTTTTAGCAAAGTTTACGACAAATGACACTGCTTCTGCTCAAAATGACAAATGGGTTAGCAAAAACTTACTATGGTGTGTAGCCACATTTCGAACGAAAAATATTATAAATTCAAAGAGAAATCCAAAGTCGCAATTATGCGCGTGACCAAGTATCACACCCCTCCACCTGATTACAGAAGAATAGTTTGGAATTTACTATGGACCAAATGTTACAGAAGATGAACTTCTGAAATTCAGTAAATGGCTTCACCTTTGTGTATTCAAACACTCGTTTTCATGACAAGGCAAACACAAGAAACTCCATATCAATTGTTTCTATATTCCACTGCTCTATCACTATTCAGTGATAGAATATACCGCATAACCTTCCAGATCATTATAACTCATTACTTTGGAACGCAAGTTCTCTATTATACTTATGAGTCCACTCTGCAGCATTAGTGATGAAGCCCATTTATCATTCAAACTTTCGCATTGTCCATCATTATTTATAACCTTCTTAAACATTGCTGCATTGTCTGTCAGCCTGAAAAGTGGAAAAACAAATTAAATACATATTCCTACAGGTGGCCATGCAGTTTAACATTTTCGCATCCATCGACAATGGCATCCCAATGTTCATGCCTTCTCAATACTGCTTTGTTTTCTTCAGTAAGTTGCCAGAAGCTTTTGTTTTCCATATATACATCTGTAATTTCCACCTTGTGAAGCTCATATAACATTCTGAGGTAGTAAACAGTTTCTGCATGGAAATAAGTTACACTTGTCTTTTGACATAACCCATCTCTTTATATCATCCCCCATAGGGACCATCCTCTGTGCACAGAAGCAAAACACCATATTCTTAGGGGCTACTTTCTCTTCTACCTTTAAATCTCTACCACATCCAGTACATCTCACAACATGTGTCTGCATTGGAAACCTTTTGTCAACACCACATAGCAAACATTATTAGCTTTGACAATTGCATTCTCAATATTTTGTGGGACAGAATCTGGGTCTAGAGGGGCAGCTTTGTTTCTTGAAGTGCCTCTAGCATTTGCTGTGTTTGGGCCATTGTACTGCATATTGAAACCATGGCCTGTGTGATCTGGGTTTCATTTCCCATCTACAACCATTGCAGTTCTCTTGCCATGCTCGGTAGGTATGTTGCATTTAGGTTTGGGAGGAGGTTTCTTCTTTGGTCTCTATTGGATACCAGCATTCAAATTTTTCGGAGCTTTATGTTTCACTTTCAGGGAAGGAGCAAAGTCTGTTTGTTCCTCTTCATCACTCTCATTAAATAGATCCCCATCCAAAATCCCTTGGCAAACTTGATTAACATAGTGTCATTCCACAGCCCGCTCACACTGGCTTCTTTGCTTCTGAGTTGGACCCCAGCCCATAACTTTCTCACTGTTTGTGACAAATTTCTTGTGCTTAGCAGACTGAAATGTGAAAACGATGACATCCTCAGTTGCAGCTTCAGATAGCCAAATTTTGTGATCAAGTTTCAATTTTGATTGACCAGTTTCAGCTAAGTTCATTTTCAGAATATTGAAACCCTGGATAGCAGGAACTAAGTGGAGGCAACAGGTTGCCCACCATTTCCACCAACCTTCAAACCCATACTCCATGGCAAAAGCCTGGATTTCATCTGCCACATGTTTATATTCAGCTTTTGTGTGCACTTCAAGTAATTCCTTACACATTTCCCTGAAATGTTTACAATCTTCTTCATCCAATTTTTGAATGTACTTTTCTGCACAGTGTTGAAAATGCCATTGACATAACACAGTTTTCAAGTGGCAGAATTATGAGCCAAAAACACATTCAACAGCCTCAAAATTAGCACCCTTTTCATCCATCATAGGCATATATGGATCCCACGTGTACTCTGGGTCATCCAAGAAATCCCAGAGAGATTCATTCATAAGAGTGAAGAATGTTTTGATATGGTCTGTATCATCTTTCAGTGCATCCAGAATTGCTAACATAAGCATATAATGCATACCTGGATGAAACACCCAGAGTGTTAGGCTCACAAAATATTTTACATGACTGTGCATTCCGTCAAAGTATGTGGGCTCTTCAACAAGAAGTGAATCCTGCCCATCTACTTTAATTCTGCCAGCCATCATAGCTGCCATTTTCATAGACATTTCAGATGTTTTAAATACATAAGATTGTGTGTTCCCCATTGACTTGCAGGCCCATTCATAAATTAGGTACTAATCCTTAGTCGCTTTGGCATAAAAATTTCCTTGGGCACTTTATTTTTAAGCCACTTGTTTCTCACTGATATTTCTCCTCAACAATAATGTATTCTTTACAATTTACCTGTTCATTCATTGGAATTTCTGTAAATGTGAACAGGTCAGGTCTAGATTTAGGATGAACACTGTGTATGTGCTGCATTATCATTTTCTCTGTACTTGCAAAGATTTCCCCTCTGTAACCTTTGTACAAGTTTATTTCATGATTTTGCACTGATTCTGTGAATTTTTCCACTATGACAGCCTGTGTTGACTTTTTTACTACACTGAATGAAGTTATTTCTTCTAGACATTTGTCTTTTGAGTAGCAGCTGTACTTATTCCAATTTTCTCTTCCATAAAATTTTGTTAGTCTATCACCCATACTAAATTCTGTAATGTGCTTGTGCCATTGACCGTCATAAACCTCACACAGAACAGAAATGTTTTGCATTTTCAGTTCTAAGCACACTTTGTCTACAAGGTACTTAAGATTCTGATTTGACATAGAGTTACATTTCATTACATATGCAACTGGGTATGAATAAGGAACATTCTTATCTTGTTTCCTGTCTTCGTCAGTCAACATAAAAACCAACAGTTCCTCAGCATGATCATGCAAAACCTGATGGCACTCTTTAAAAGTGCATTTTGATTCAATGTAGATTTTTTTATTTGCTTCATCTAAATGTTGCGTGAAAACTTGACTTTCATTTCGGATGGGAGTCATGGCATAAGGAGACTGACAGTTTCTAGATATTGTCAAATTACCATATTCACCCGTAATTGTTGCAACTTTACACAGAAATCTTGTATTTGTTGTTTTACTTTGTGAAATCAAAATGTGTATCTCTGGAATATTGGGTTTGTCCACCTCATACAGATCCACTGCAACATTCCACAGTTTCCACCAAAGCTCTGGATGATAGTGCACAATAATAACTGATGCACTTGCAGCTGTTGAGCACACAAACCATAATTCAGAACACTTGTACACTTGAAGTTGGGATTGAGCTTGGGGCATATATCTGGATGGTATTTCATAGAAAATAGTTTCAGCCACATTTTCCTGAGGGACAGGTGATTTCATTTCCACTAGAATAACTCTTTCTCCATGAATATGATAATTCGGACAATCTTTTGCACTGTGTGAACATTGCATAACTCTATCTGCACTAACTTCAAGCATTTTTAGGTGGTTTAAGTTTGCACTTAAACCACCTTATACAATCATGACTGGCAACTTCAAATGGGCAATTTGGGACACTTCCCATTGGAATTTTTTGTCAAATTTGGACACAAGACACCTTATGACATATCCTAGGACCC